>APFE030362058.1:20129-89098 GCA_000404065.3 Pinus taeda
ATAGCAGACGCTTCCGCGGACGCTTCGCTTCCTAGATTTTTGGAAAATGACGCTTCCGCGCTCCGCGCTTCCGCTTCGCTCCCGCTTCGTGCAACATTGGTTAGATCACAACCATTATCAAAGTCATCAACATCACAGTATCAATTCTTTCAACCAGGAGACAAGGAAAGCTCATATCAAGTTGTGACTTCATTTATTATTATGCCAAGAAGTTGTCACCAACCATGCATTATCAATCCGAATTTGATGAAGTCATTCTCATAATCATAATACAAGTCATTTCTGTCACTAGTTGCAAATGCATACACCAAGGATGAGTCATGCAGGTTCCATTTTCATGTTGAATCACAACTATCATTACCTCAACCATTGTGCTAGGAACGAGGAGGCCAATACAAAAATCATTTTTCTGAATACTCACATAAGTCATTATGCCCACATAGCATAGACATCAGGGCAAATTACCAATCGTCAAATCAAATCATTAGTCATTAGGTCAAGTCCAAATTCGCTATGGTAGGGAGATCTATAGTCAAAACATATCTCAATCATCAATTCAAAGTTATTGTCAAGCATCATGACAAAACATTGTTCATCTATATCAGTAAGCCAAATCATGCCAACCTTTTGTAGCATTTTAACTTGATCCTCGGCTTCTTCTAGAAGCTACAACCAAAATTAGATTAATACCCATTAATATTTTTAATTTCCTAAGTTTAGACTTAGGTTCCAATTAAAAAATATTAATTATTTTAATAAAATTGTTTCTGGGTGGAATTTTCCAAAACACTTTCTGGGTTCTTTGGAATACATGTGCTCAAGCCTCCTTGCAAAATTTGAGGCCTAGAGCACATCTGATGCTACCCCAAATCAACATGGACAAGCTCATCTATAATTATGAGCATTATCTTGTGTGAGGCTTTATGTGAGCTGCCCCACTACCTCTCAAGACACATACCTCATTCGGATGTCTACAAGGTATGTCCTTTTAGGACTATTCTTACCTTGGATTCCCAAACTTGGATCCTCAAAGAATATCGGTCCTCTTCGACTACTCTCATCTTGGATGCCCTACCTCATCCTCAAAGAGCATTGTTCAACAACTTCTTTCCCTGGATTCTATAGTCCATAAGAAGTTCCAATCCAAATGTTTATCCAATCCTCCAAACTCCATTATTTCTTTATGGCCTTCACTAAGACTTACTTTTAGTCCTAGTCTAGTGCCTCACCCATAAAGACAATAACTATCCAATATCACTCCCTCTCAATTAGGGAATATATATATGTTTATTTCTGTAGCATCGGATGTGCTCTAGCCTTAAGATTTTGCGGAGAGTCTAAGACACATGCATTCTCCAGTACCCATAAATCGTTTGGGAAAATTCCACATAGAGATGATTTAATTAAAATAATTAAGTTTTTTCAAATGGTTCCCTAAGTCCAAACTTAAGAAATCTGGTTAATTGAAGGGCATTAATTAAATCTAGTGTGAATCTTCTAAAAGACGACGAGGATCAACTACCAGTTAATCTTAGCCTTTGATTATGGTTAAATCTTGGCTGTTGGAGCTCCAACGAGAGATTATAAGAAAGAGCTTGATGTGCACTTGGAGAACACATCGAGTGAGAGAGATCAAGAGATCGTATTTCTCAAGAGTAGTAGTGTTGAGTTGTCTGAGTAAGATCGAGTGATCTTCTTATAGTGAGGGGCAGGGATAATACTCTGGAGGAGAGTTTTCCAGTTCTAGAGAGTACAGGGTAGAGGAGGCATAAAGAGGTTTAGAGAGGCAGCACAAAACTTCAGAAGGAGTTTGAAATTCAGCTGGGACAGTCGAGATCTTGTGCCAGAAGCCAGGGTGTGAGTCCGGAGGGCCAGAGGGTTGAATTTCTAGGCAACAAGAGATTAGAGGAGGAGGTGACGTAGAGCCTAGAGGCTGTAACACAAATCTGTGTTGGTTGACGTAGAGGCAGCGTGGGGCTAGCCTTCCAGAGCCTGATCAGTGTCGGATCTCCAGATGCAGTGTGAGATTTTTCTCACTAACTCTTTGCCAGTTTATTCTCTATATCAGATTGCCAGTTTGGGCATCTAACTATTTGTACTCAGAAACTATTGCATAATAATAAAACCCTCAACTGCTGCACCAATTTTCTCAAGTTGGGTTTTTCCGGGTACATTGTCCAAAAACAACTGTGTAAATGTATGTTTATTTCTCTCCAGCGCGGTATTTAGTTTCTACAATATTTTATTTTATGTAGGTTGCAGTGTATGTATTTCGTTATTTGCTGTAGAAAATTGCAAGTAATTTAACAAATAGGATAAATATCATCAGTTTGTTCTAGTAGGAATTTGATCACCGATATTTCACATTGTATCAGAGCAAAGATTGTAAGCCGGAGAGCTCAGAGCAGAAAGGAAGAAGGAGGTTCAAATTCCTGCCTTGGCAGAGTTCGAAACCCCAGAGGCGGCACAATCCTTGGGCCAAGGAGGTCGAAGTTTTGGGGAAAGATCGATTTCTTTGAGTGAGTTAACAGAGAAATTTGATTTCTAGATCAAAGATTTCTAGAGGTAGAAGGGAGCAACATATTTTTCTTGCAGAGCATATCTTTAGTTGGGACGCAGTTATTTTGCAGTAGTTGCTGGCAAAAAAACGTCAAAAGGATAGGAGAGCACATACTGAGGGAATTCCTTCCTCAGAGGACTTCTAGCCAAGCAATTCGAATTTTTCCTAGCAAAACAACAGTAGTTGTGTGCGGGATTTCTCACTCTACAAGGGAGTGCGAATAGCTAGGCATTAGCTGCACAGAGGAGAAGAGGAAGTAGTTTGAATTTTTTCCGAAGAGATGGCATCAACTACGTTGAGAGATCAAGATCGGTTGGACGGAGCCTCCAACTATGTGATCTAGAAGGCCAAAATTTCCTGCCTTCTAGATGATCATGATCTCAAAACTTATGTCGATAGTATGGTAACTCTACTCGCAGATGCAGATCCACTCAAAGAGTACAAGAAGGAGATGGCGAGAGCTAAGAGATTCATTTTCGATGGGGTTCAAGATCATTTGGTATCTCACATAGCTGGCAAGGATATTGCCCGACAGATGTGGGAGGCATTAGGTACGCTATACGAAGGATCTTTTGAGCAGCGGAAGATGTACTTGGAAGAGAAGCTGAGATGCACGAGAATGCAGAAAGGGGAGCATGCAGACACCTTCCCTACTACACTTCAGGATGTCCGAGATCAACTGGCTTCAGTAGGATCAATGCCCCAGCATACAGAGTTTGTTCGATTAGCGTTGAACAACGTTTCTAAAGATTGGAAAGTTTTCATCTAGAGTGTCCTGGGCAGAGAAAAATTGTCAGACTAGGAACATGTGTGGGCTGATCTACAGCAGGAGGCGATGAGGTGTGATCTGGTGAAGGTCACCATCAGTGGCAACAACAACAGTGGGATGAAGGGAGTGAAGGAAGAGGAGGACATGGCCCTTGCATCATAGGGGCAGCAAGAGCAGTGTAGAAGAAAGAAGTAAATTTTGAAGATCAAGTGCTTTAGGTGTGGTGAGCTGGGTCACTACAACACTCAGTGTCCTCTCAGAATGAAGGACAAAGAGGAGAATCAGGATGAGCAGGCTGCATCCGTTGATATCGATAGACTATCCTCTAGATTGGAGGAAGAGTTTGCCATGATCGCCGAGTTACCTCCAAGGGTGGGGTGGGGTGATCTGGAATTGTAGTCCCAAAGAGCTATAGGATGGGCAAGATTCTTGAGGAGGTCCACCTCATGAATCAATACCTTGCTACGGGAGCCCAAGACTTCCAGTTGCAGGATGGATCAGTGGAAATTGGTGCAGTCAGGTGCCAGAGTGACAGATGCAGTAGCTAGTAGCAGGTCAGAGACTGAGCAACACAAAGCAGAGTTGGCCGCAGTGCAGAGTTAGCAGCAACCTAGAGGCTTCAATGACAACACAGAGGCTAGCAATAGTCAGAACTCAGACGACAGATGCATCATGCTGACCATAGTTGGTTCAATATTTTGGATGATTTTTCGTTGCAGTTGTTGTAGTTGCAGCAGCGACAGATGGAGAAGGTTGCAGTGTAGATGCAGTGTTGGCAAAAGTTCAGTAGGGCCAACAACAACACGGATGCAACAATCAGAGTTGCATAGTGGTTGGTGGGCAGAAACAACCAGACATCAGTAGCGCAATAGGAGATGGTGCAGAGATAGAGTGTTGCTTCAGTGGGTTGCAACACTAGAGCACACTCCTCGCTAAGAGGGAGTGTTTATTTTTGTAGCATTGGATGTGCTCTAGCCTTAAGATTTTGCAGAGAGGCTAAGACATGCTTTCTTCAATACCTAGAAATTGTTTGCGAAAATTCCACGTAGATAAGATTTAATTAAAATAATTAATTTTTTTAAATGGTTCCCTAAGTCTAAACTTAGTAAATTTGGTTAATTAAAGGGTATTAATTAAATCTAGTGTGAATCTTCTAGAAAAAGACGAAGATCAACACCCAATTAATCTTAGCCTTTGATTGTGCTTTAATCTTGGCCGTTCGAGCTCCAATGAGAGATTATAAGGAGATTGATGGGCACTTGGAGAACACATCTAGTGAGAGAGATCAAGAGATAGAATTTCTCAAGAGTAGTAGTGTTGAGTTGCCTGAGTAAGATCGAGTGATCTTCTTGCAGTGAGGGGCAGGGATAGTAGTCTGGAGGAGAGTTTCCCAGTTCTGGGGAGTACAAGGCAGAGGAGGCATAGAGAGGTTCAAAGAGGCAACGTAGCGCTTCAGAGGAAGTTCAAAATTTAGTTGGGAGAGTTGGGATCTAGTGCCATAAGTCGAGGTGTGATGTTGAAGGGCCAGAGGGTCAAATTTGCAAACAACAGGAGATCAGAGCAGGAGGTGACACATAACCTAGAGGCTATTACGCAGATCTGTGTAGGTTGACGCAGAGGCAGTGTGGGGCTAGCCTTCCAAAGCCTGATTAGTGTCAGATCTCCAGAAACAGTGTGAGATTTTTCTCACTATCTCTTTGCTAGTTAATTCTCTGTATCAAATTTCCAATTTGGGCATATAACAATTTGTTCTCAGAAACTACTGCATAATAATTAAACCTTCAGCTGCTGCACCGATTTTCCCAAGTTGGGTTTTGCCAGGGACATTGTCCAAAAAAACTGTGTAAATGTGTGTGTGTTTATTTCTCTCTAGTGCAGTGTTTATTTTCCGTAATATTTTATTTTGTGTAGGATGCAGTGTATGTATTTTGATATTTTCAGTAGAAATCTGCAAGTAATTTGTTCAAAGTAATTTAACAAATAGGAGAAATATCATTAGTTTGATGCAGTAGGAATCAGGTCGCCGATTTTTCACCATATCCACCAAACCAAGCTTACCTCACATGTACTCAAGCTTCTTGTTTGGTAACGCTTTAGTCAATATGTTTGGTACCTGTTCATCTGTAGGTAGATAGTGTAGCTCCACGACCCTATCTCGTACCAAGCTTCAGATGTAGTGGTACTTTTTATTTATATGCCTCGTCTTAGCATGAAACACTGGGTCTTCTGTCAATCTTATGCAACTTTGATTATCACAATGTATCCATGTAGGGCTGAGTGGTCCTTCAAACAAGTCTGATAACAACTTCTTGAGCCAAACTGCTTCTCGACAGACCTCGCTTGCAGCAACATATTTAGCTTCAACACTACTCAAAGAAATTGTATCCTGCTTTCTTCTCATCCATGAGACCATGGAAGATCTTAGGCTGAAGCATCCACCTGTTGTGCTTCTTTCATCTATCTCACTGCCACCCTAATCAGAATCTATATATCCCATGAGTTGGATTTCATTATCGATGTATCGGAGGTAGTGATATATAGTCCCACACAAATATCTTAGAATATACTTGGCTGCAATCCAATGATCATGTTTTGGTTCCATTTGAAACTGACTTAGGACATTTACAGCAAAACAAATGTCTTGTCTTGTGTTTACTACATCAAGGACCCAATCAATTGTCTGCAGCAAGTAGGATCCACCAAACTAGATTTTGAACTCCTTAACTTCAAATTGGTAAACGTAGGAGTCATCATAGGGTTGCAATCCATCATGCCAGACTTTAGAAGTATCTTGATCACATACTTACCTTGACCACGATATATCTCTCATGGCTTCTGCCATACTTCTAGTCCTAAGTAATAATGCATAATCCCAAGACCCTTCATATTAAACTCGGCTGCTAATTGCCTCTTACATTCCTGAATCTAACGCTCTACACCTGTAACTAATATATCATCCACATACAAGAGTATGATAACTAGTTCACCCTAGATCACCATGATATATAAGTTAGGATCTGCAGTACTCTTGGTAAAACCAAGTCTCAATAGGTATACATCCATTCTTGCATACCATGCTCTAGGTGCTTGCCTTAGGCCATATAGAGCCTTCTTCAATTTGCAAAATGAGTCTCCCTCTGATTTATCTCAAATCCTTGAGGCTGCTCAGTGTAAACCTCCTCATCAATGGTCCCATTCAAGAAAGTTGTCTTGACATCCATTTGACAGATGTTCCATCCCATAGTAGCAGCCAACGAAACAAGTGATCTTATTATTGTATATCTTGCTGTGGGAGCAAAGGTTTCTTCGTAATCAATCCCTTTTTTTGTGAGAAGCCTCTTGCTACAAACCTTTGTATTTCTCGATGCTCCCATCTGCAATGTACTTTATCTTGTAAATCCATTATGAAGTGACTATAGATTTGTCACTTGGCCAAGGGACAATTTCCCAAACATCATTCTTCATGATTGACTGGCATTCTTCCTGCATAACATTCCTCCACTCTTGATGTTTAGCTGCATCTTCATAAGAGGAAGGTTCTGCTTTAATAAGTGTTGGAATTTCTAATTCTAACTCGTTAGAAATTCTTCTTGTACTATTTGGTTTATTTTGCCTACTTGTTTAATTACATAACAAGTTATTTAACCATATAAATACTGAAAATAAACACAAGTACAGTCTCAACATCTATAGATCACCAGCTGAAAGAAAACAAGCACACAAGTGACACTATTATTTTTCGACAAATGTCCCCGAAAAAACCTAATGCGGGAAAACTAGTGCAACTATTCTGAGGGTTATATTATTATGCAGTCTTTCTGAGTACAACTGGGTGTCTAACCGGCTCACCTGATAGAGAAAAATACACGACAGTAATACCTCTACATTCAGAAATAGGTATTCAAAAAACCTGTCCCACGAAACCCTCTCCGGCATAACTGAAGCTTAGCGCTGGCCCTTCTAGCCTTTGCGTCAGCCTCCTGCTGACTTGGGTCAGCCCTCTGACACTCCGCGCCAACCCTCTGAGGCACTGCGCAACCTCTGGGACCATTTGCGTCACTCCAACAACCTCTGCATGGATGACGTAGTCCCTTTGGCGTCTGCACTGTCTTTGCTGGGCTCTACATGTCCTGAACTGGTTGTTGCTCTCGCTCTCCTGGCTTCTGCACTCGTCTCTTGGTACTGTCTCTGCCTCTTTGTCAAGTACTCACTGCCCCTCACTGCTGATCACAGATTCACTTTTTCTTAGCAACCCCGCTCTAGCAAAATGAATGACTGATCACTCTGGTGTATTCTTCACCTGACCCTCAAGCCTCTTCTTATACTTTTCTCGTTGGTCCTTCAACGACCGAGATTAAATCTTTAATCAACGACTAAGATTAGATTTTTCTTGATCCATGACTTTTGGAACCTTCTAACCCGATTTTATATTAATACCCATTAATATTTTATTTTTCCTAAGTTTAGACTTAGGAACTCCATTAAAAATATTAATTATTTTAATATTCCCAAACTGGGTACAATTTGTCCAAACCATTTCTGGGTCTTGGAGATCTCATGCGCTTTAGCCTCTCCACCAATTTTCATGGCTAGAGCACATCTGATGCTACCCCAAATCAACACTCCCTCTTAGCGAGGATTATGCTCTAGTAATACTCCTTATTGAGCATCACTCTGATTATCTGGCACTGGTACCTGCGCTGATGCTAGGCCTCCTCGCCCTACATCCTCTACATTGATGCATCCTGCACTGCTGTCCATGGCCCTGCCACTTCCATTGCTGCATCTGTACGTCATCTCCCTCTGCATTTGTGTTCTTGCTGGTCCATCCTCCCAACACTGCATTTGCACTGCATCCCCTCTCATCATGCTGCATCATGTTAGTACATACTGCTACTATACTGCAACTTAGTCACTGAGAAGTAAGTAATCGATCCACCCAACTACTGAGATCCCTGTCAGGCTAGAAACACTCTTGATGCTGAAGCTCCCTTTGCCGCTAACAAGTGCTCCCTCTACTTACCTCTGCTTTGCTGCAACAACTCCCTGCATCTCGCACCGTTGCACACCTCTTTGTGCCATCTTGCACTGTTGCAACACTCCCATGCCTCTCGCACTATTGCAACCTACTAGCCTCACGTTGCTCGGGGACTCCTGCACTATAGTACTCTATGTCACTTCATCCACATCTGTCTCTACCTACATTCGTCAGTCCTGCTACTCCTTTTCGGGGCTCCCGTAGCAAGGTATAATCCATGAGGCTGGGTACCTCAAGGATCTTGCTCCTCATCGCCTGTAGTCCTTCTGACTACAGCTCAGTGTCTCCCCACTTCTTCTCAAGTGGAACATGAGCACTTATGGCACAATCATCATCCTCCTCGACTTCTTTCTCCGCCTTCGTTGGCGCTGCCTTCGAGTCAAAAGCCTCTCCCATACTCTTCTTCCTTGGACACTGGTTCAAATAGTGACCCAATTCCCCACAATGGAAGCACTTGACCTTGGAGAGGTGCTTCTTCTTGCTCTTCTCCTGCTTTGTTGTAGATGCCAGAGCTGCATCCTCTTCCTCTTCCTTCTTGATCTTGACCCCTTTGCTGCTACTCCCCGCCTTGGTCAGCCGTCTGATCTCTTCTTGACAAAGAGCCGCCCACAGTTCTTCCCAATCCTGAAGACTCGTCCTACCCAGTATGCTCTAGACAAATGTCTCCCAATCCTCGGAGACTGCATTAAGTGCGGTCCTTACCATCAACTCCTGATCCGGCGTGGCCCCTATGGAAGTTAATTGGTCATGGATCTCCTTCAACTGACCGAGGAAGACATCTATCTACTCTCCCTTCTGCATTTGGTATGACTTAGTTGACTTTCCAGGAGCATCTTCCTCTGCACGAAAGTACGTTGGCACAATGTCTTCAAAGTGTCCCACATCTCCTTTGTCATTTCCTTCTTGACAATATGTGGGACCACATGATCCTTGACCCCATCAAGGATAATATACTTTGCCTTAGTCATTGCCTCCTCGTACCTTTCATTAGCTACTGGGTCAACTGGGATAGCCATCACTCTCAAGGCAAAGCCCTTGATACAATGTCTGTCTAGAATGGATAAGATCCTGGCCTTCCAGACCACAAAGTTGGATGCTCCGTCCAACCTATCCTGATCTCTTAGCCCATTCACGACCATCTCGCTGCTCTTTTGTCCACTCCTCCGAGTCTCTCTACTTCCCGCCTGGAAGTTCTTGGTTTGACTCCTGTTGAGTCTCTCTACTTCCCGTCTGGAAGTTCTCAGTTTGACTCCTACTAAGTTTCTCTACTTCTCGTTTGGAAGTTCTCGGTTCGACTCCTCTGAGTGTCTCTACTTCCTGTCTGGAAGTTCTCGGTTTGACTCCTTCGAGTTTCTCTACTTCTCGTCTAGAAGTTCTCTTTCGGACTCCCTGAGTCCCGATTTGCCTCATAGAAATCCTTCTGCCAACTGTCAAGTTGCTCCTCTCTGATTGTCTGTGCAACTGTAACACTGATCCGGATTTCTTGGCTATAAATCGGCCTTGGAAGCAACTCCGTCTACATTGGTCTTGTCCTATTAGGTATTGTTCTAACCACAGTACCCCACCAGCTTCGCTCCCGCAAACTACCCACAGCTTCCTTCGCCCCAACAACTGAAGGATTGAGCCTCTTGGATCCGCGCAATCCCAGCACCGGCAAAACAAATCCCTCAGCCAACTGTGTCACCCCTCCTGGCCTTTGTGTGAGCCTCTGTCTACCCTCCTCAGCCTCTACACTGTGGTCTCTCTGGCCCACATTGATGACGTAGTCCCTCTGCGTCAACCCTTCCTCTGTCGCTTCTGCAAGGATCAACCACTGTCACTCAGGATAGATGATTCTGCTGTAAATGCTTTGCTCAGTGGATGCCTTCAGCTTTACTGTGATCCGCAACCACGCTATGATACCATGTTGGAATTTCTAATTCAAACTGTTAGAAATTCTTCCTGTACTATCTGGTTTATTTCACCTACTTGTTTAATTACTTAATAAGTTATTTAACCATATAAACACTGAAAATAAACACAAGTATAGTCTCAACATCTACAGATCATCAGCTGAAAGAAAACAAGCACATAAGTGACACCATTATTTTTGGACAATGTCTACAGAAAAACCCAATGTGGGAAAACCGGTGCAACTATTCTGAGGGTTATATTATTATGCAGTCTTTCTGAGTACCACTAGGTGCTTAACCGGATCACTTGATAGAGAAATATACACGGCAGCAATACCTCTATATTCGGAAACATGTATTCAGAAAACCTTTCCCACGAAACCCTCTCTTGCACAACTGTAGCTTAGCGTTGGCCCTTCTGGCCTCTGCGTCAGCCTCCTGCTGACCTGCGTCAGCGCTCTGAGGCACTGCGCAACCTCTGGGACCCTCTGCGTCACTGCAACAGACTTTGCGTGGATGATGCAGTCCCTCTTGGCCTCTGCGCTGTCTCTGTTAGGCTCTGCGTGGCCTGAACTGGCTACGACTCTCGCTCTCCCTGCTTTTGCGCTGGTCTCTCAGTACATTCTCTGCTTCTCTGTCTAATACTCATTGCCCCTCGCTGCTGATCACTGATTCGCTGTTGCTTAGCAACCCCGCTCTAACAAAATGAATGATTGATCACTCTGGTGTATTCTTCAACTGATCCTCAAGCCTCTTCTTATACTTTTCTCGTTGGTCCTTCAACGGCCGAGATTAAATCTGGAATCAACGACTAAGATTAGAGTTGGCTTGATCCATGACTTTTGGAACCTTCTAACCCAGTTTTATATTAATACCCATTAATATTTTATTTTTCCTAAGTTTAGACTTTCGGAACTCCATTAAAAATATTAATTATTTTAATATCTCCCAAACTGGGTACAATTTGTCCAAACCAATTCTGGGTCGTGGAGATCTCATGTGCTTTAGCCTCTCCACCAATTTTCATGGCTAGAGCACATACGATGCTATCCCAAATCAACAATAAGACTTGTCATGTATGTAGCATATCTTGAATATATTTTCAGACTTTTACTTTCCCTGGAGGTCCTTGATGTTGTATGTCCTTTTGCTTCTTGAAGAGTGTTTTTCAACCAAACAAGCCTCTTTCAAATTTTTGGGACAATTACTTGTTGTATTGGCTCAGAATAACCTTCAACATTTTTTTGAGTAGATGTTTGCTCTTGACCATCATTGTCCCTAGAGATATCCTCAAGATAGGTATCTCTTCTTCATGAGAGTCAACTGGAACATATTTTGATTTCTTGTAAGCTATGCTCTCATCAAAGATGACATCCCTACTTACTTCAATTCAACGATCCTTTTTAATATAGATTCTATATGCCTTTGATGAAGCACTACACCCAACAAAGATGCCCTTTAGATTGGTAGGATTCAACTTCTTTCTCTTGCCCTTGGGTATATGAATATACATAGGTCATCCAAATATCTGAAGATGATCCACCCTTGTCTTCTTTCTTGTAAATGCTTCTTCCAAAGTCTTATTGTTGGGAATCCTGTGAGGACTTTGATTCTGCATGTAAATAGTGGTAATCCATGCTTCTCCCCACAAGAATTGTGGGAGATCTTGATCATGTAGCATAGCCCTAACGCATTCCTCAATAGTTCGATTCTTCCTTTCTGCCACACCATTTTGTTCAAGATTATAAGGAACTATGAGCTCCCTCTTAATCCCTGCTTCCTTGCAAAAAGCTATTAATTCCTTGGAGGTGTTTTCTCCAACATTGTCAGATCTCAGAGTTTTGATCTTTCTCTCGATTAGTTTTCCACTTCATTCTTGAACTCTTGAAACTTTTCAAATACTTCATCCTTATTCTTGAGAAGGTATAACTAATTCTTCCTTGACTAAACATCAATTCAGGTTACATAATACTGATGCCCATCAAGAGACTTAATTGCCATAGGTCCACATATATCTGAGTGTATGAGATCTAAAATTTCCTTAGATCTGGTGTCATTACTTGCAAATGGTTTGTTTATGTTCTTGCCTAGAGCACGTCCCTTACAGGTCCCTTCATGTTCTTCCTCCAACTTAGGGATTCCATTAACCATTTAACTTAGAGATGGCAAAATCTTAAAATGAAGGTGTCCATACCTTCTATGCGATAGTTTGGAAGGACTCACTTCCAAGTGGACTAGGCCCTAGACCAGAGGTGTATAGAGTCTAAATAATGTCCCCTCACGAATCTCAACTACCCTAGCATCATTAATACTTGAGTCCTTACCCCAAACCAAAACCTTGCCATCAACAAAAGCAACTCTATCACCCTTATTCTCTAGAAAAGAAATACAAAAAAAGTTTTTCTTCAAACCTGGAACATATAAAATGTTGTTGAGGTGAATGCTCTGACCTGACTCAATCTCCAATGATCTAGATCCAATGCCTTTCATTGGATAACTCTTGTTGTCTTCAAGTTCGATTGAATGAGATGAGGTACCCTTAGACAGGGTTTGGAGTTGACTGCATCCTCCCGTCATATGTCTGGAGACACCACTGACAATAACCCATACATTCTCATCCTTGACTGTGTCGGATAAAGCAGAGAACAAATTTCCATCTACTACTTCTTTTGCGAGCTTGGAGATGATCTTCAATAAATAATTATTTGTATGTCCCTTCCTAAATTATTTTGGAACATGATTTATTTCTACATTTTGGGGCCAATTTTGGAGGAGATGGGGCCCATTCGATTTTATTAGGAGACTTAGCAGTTAGAAGTAAGTTATTTCCGTTTTGTTCACACAAGGAAAATAAGCACTTCCTACACCAATAGTTCGAATTGCATGTAGTGACAGACCCACGAAGGAGGGAAAATGGAGGGGAAAAGTGCTAAATCTATATAAGGAAGGTAACTC
The DNA here is from genome assembly GCA_000404065.3 of Pinus taeda. Lineage (NCBI taxonomy): Eukaryota > Viridiplantae > Streptophyta > Pinopsida > Pinales > Pinaceae > Pinus > Pinus taeda. The sequence continues at coordinate 33,344 of APFE030362058.1, forward strand.
TCCTCATTTCATTCATCTTATTGGAGTATATCGATTTCTCTTTGGTTGCTCGAGTTGCTTAGCCCAGGTCACTGGTTGTTTAGCACGATTTCTTCAGGCGAAGAGCTCACCCTTTCTTCGGGGGACTTCGAGTGCCACCCTAGGAAGGTTTTCTTCATTTCTTTAGGAGGAGGATCAGATTGTGATTCCTAACAGTAGCATTACCTTCCAAGCTGTGCATATTACTGGGGGACACAGTGGAGAGGAGGCCGAGTTCATTGGTGGTGCTTAGCAGTGGAGATTTGGTGTGAGATTTTTTGGAGAGGAAACTAGGGAGGATTTTCAGCATCTAGGAGAGTTTGGGAGCTGATTGAGCTTCTGGCTTGACAGTGTGAATTTCGCACTACCTGGGCCAGCGCAAAAGCAATGTGTGGGAGCTCATTTGGTGGGTAGAGTATCAGTCCTTGAGGCTAAGCTTTGCCGTGGAGGTTAGAGGAGATATTTGGAGTGGTGTTTTCTTTCATTTCAGAGCTTGGAGGAGGAATTTGTGGTCATTCCTTGTAGGCCATATTTCTGGCGTTGTTTGGAGGGCATGGGCCATAGAAGAGGTCGACTTTGGGAGGTCAAAATCCGACCAAACCATTTATGGGTTTTTGACAAGGATTCCAGATATAAAGTTTCAGAATTTTCTGAGCATCGGAAGTGGGGTTTCTAGTTGTATCTTTGCAGCAGACAGTGCATAATTGTTGGGGATTGCACAGTGCCTTTGGGGGTCGATTTTGGGAGGTCAAAATCGGGCCAAACCATTTCTAGGTTTTTGTGGGATTTGGTCAAGGAGCTTGGGGCTGAATTTGTAGCATTTTCCGAGCAACGGAAGTGCAGTTTCTTGCAGTTCCTTTCCAGCTAGTAATGTAGTTTCCGAGGCAGTGCAGAGCATTAGAGAAGCAAACATTTTTTAGTACTTGATATCATTGTCTCATCACCTGGATTCTGTCCTGCTGTAATATCCCTAACCCGGAATGTCCCTCAAACCCCAGCAAACTCCAACCAAAATATGTGCAAATGATATAATAACCCAACAATGACAAAATAACAGTGGAACAACATATAATAATGTAAACCGGAAATATAAGCAGATACATAAGAAATGCAACGAGAAATGCTAATCCATTTTATTATACTGAGCAATAAAATGAGTACAAGAGGTGATCAGACAGATGGCACCTCGACTTGCACAAGGCAAGTGAAGAAATACTCTCAGAATAACAAGGAATGACCTCTCTGTGTGGATGCTGCTGGAGAACTGCTGTGCTGCTAGAAAACAAATAATTATTTGGGGCCGCTCCCCTCATCGGAAAATGCTGAAACTTTGGAATCAGGCTCTACTCCAAAAACCTAGAAAAACCCAGAAAGCTTTCTTGGAATAGCCGACCCCCGAAAATCACCCCCTTGGGGTTCTGCGCAGCTCCTCAATGCTCTGCGCTGCCACTGAAGAAGACCCCTCTAAACTTTGCCTGAAACTTTGCCCAAACTCCTCCAATAGGCAAGGGCTGGTCCCCTACTCAATCACCCAGCATGAATTCCCCTGCAGAAACCCCAGTCCAACACTACTGTCAGAAAGAACTGCGTCCCTCTCCCAGTGCTGCGCAGTCCTCCAAAACGCTGTTGAAATTGCTGCTGGAATGCTGATAAAACTACTGCTGAAATGCCAAAGGAAATACCTTGCTCGAGCAGGTACTCAAAGTCCCTCGGCGCTAAGGGTGAGATCTCCGAATGGAGACACTCAATGCACTAAACAGTGCTGCAGACTAGCTAAATAGCCAGCGTGCTCAGAAGTCGAAACGACTAGCTCAAAATGCACATAACTGAATGATCCAAAATGAAGGGCTCCTCTCTATTTTATAGCCTCTACCTCTCACAATCCCTAGGCTCACCTCCTCCTACGTGATTCTCCTCTTGCCACGTGTTCTTCCCTCCTGCGCAGTCCCTCCATGTGTTTGTGTGGGTCCCATTTCTGCGTCCCCCTTTGGCCCCCTTGGCTCCTCTTTAAGTCACAACGTTGTGCTACTAGGAAGTGACTTTTTATTCTTAAAGTGAGTTATGTCCCCTGTCCTCACTTTTTATTTTATTTTTTATTTATTTTACAAATAACTATAGAAGGCAAAAATTGGGCAAAATCGAATATTCCAATTAGCGATGGCTAATTAGGAATATTACAGTCTCCCTAGGAAAAATGTTGCTTGTCCTCAAGCAATTGAAGTGATGGATGCTGCAAGATCTTCTCACTCTCCCAAGTGGCATCCTCATCCGGCAAATTCTTCCACCTCACCAAGAATTCCCGGACCATCCTGCTTCGCAGCTGCCTCTCCCTGGTATCAATGATAGCCTCCAGCTGCAATACCAAATGCCCCTCCTCATCCATGGGTGGTAGCTCATATGTCACTGTCACTAGCTGCCCCAATGCCTTTTTCAGGCATGATACATGAAAAATGTTATGAATCTTGCTGCCCTGGGGCAGCTCCAACTCATATGCAACCTGTCCAACCCTCTGTATCACCCTGTACGGCCCATAAAAGCGGGGCTTGAGCTTCTCAACCCCCTTTTGCTTTAGTGACGACTGTCGATATGGCTGTAATCATAGGTAGACCATGTCCCCTACCTCGAACTGTCTCTCCACCCTACCCCTATCGGCATACAGCTTCTGCTGGTTCTGTGTTGTAGCCATGTTATCCTTGAGAGCTCGGAGAATATCCTAACTCTCTTAGACCCAAATCTTGGCTCTGGGAGCCTTGCTATCACCAAACATCACGTCAGCAAAAGGTAAAGGATGATACCCATATAAGGCATAGAATGGTGACATACCAATGGACATGTGATGTGAAGTATTGTAGCAGTGCTCCCCTAGATGCAGCCACCTCAACCATGCTCGTTGTTGCCCATTGACATAGTTACGCAAGTAGCCCTCTAGCCACTTGTTAACTATCTCTGTCTGCCCATCCGTCTGTGGGTGATAACTGGTACTCGGTGTCAATTCCGTCCCCACCAACCGGAAAAGCTCCTTCCAAAATCTGCCCATGAAACAGCTGTCCCTATCACTGACGATGGTCTTAGGAAGACCATGTAGCCTAAAGATCTCTCTAAAGAACAGCTCGGCCATGTGTGGTGTTGTATAGTGTGCAGATATGGCAAAAAAATGTGCGTACTTCGTCAGTCGGTCAACGATGACAAAGATGCAATCCTTGCCCTGTACCATTGGCAACCCTGTGATGAAGTCCATCGAAATACTCTCCCATTTCCCCTCCAGAATGGGAAGAGGCTGCAATAATCCCGCGGGATGGCTCATCTCTCCCTTGTTCCTCTAACAAACATCGCACTCTCGGATGTGCTAGAGTACGTCCTCCTTGAGGCCCTTCCATGAGAACCTCTCCCTAATGGCCCTGTAGGTTTTGGTAAACCCCTGATGTCCTGCCAATGGTGAATCATGTGATGCCTGGAGTGTCTTCTTCTTGAGTTGAGACCCCTCAGTCAAGAAGATCTTGTCCCTGTAATAGATAATCTCATCAACCACCTTGTACTTGTCATCTGGCACCTGCCCATCCAGAACCTCACATGAAAACCTGTCCTTGGAGTACTCTACTAAGAGTCGAGCCCTCCAGTCTGTATCCAAGCTCATAAGAGACAATGTGGCTGGTCTATGTGAAAGGGCATCTGCTACCACGTTGTTCTTACCCTTGACATACTCAATGTCGAAGTCATATGCTTGGATCTTGTTGATCCACTTCTACTGCCTCTACAATAGCTGCTTCTGCTCCAAAAGGAACTTGAGGCTGTTGTGATCAGTCCTCACCCTGAACCTGTTACCCACCAAATACTGCCAGTACTTAGCCAATTCATGCATGATGGCCAGCATCTCCTTATTGTATATAGAATACAACCTCTCCTGTGGAAGGAGCTTCCGGCTCTCAAAGGCTATAGGGTGACCTCCCTGCATCAACACTGCACCGATCCCCTCTCCCGATGCATCACACTCCAAAACAAATGGCTGCGTAAAATCTGGCAACGCAAGCACTGGGCAGCTGCTCATAAACTCCTTGAGCCTGTCAAAGGCTCGCTGCGCTGTATTTGACCAACTGAATGCCCCCTTCCTCGTCAAATCTGTCAGGGGTGCAGCAAGCTGCGAGATGCCTTTGACGAACTTCCGGTAGTAAGTACAAATGCTAATGAACCCTCGAAGTTCCGTCACATTTCTCGGCTCCGGCCATTCTTTGATGGCCCTGATCTTCTCCTCGTGGACTCTCACTCCGTCCACCCCTATGATGTATCCCAGATACAACATCTTCGTCAACCCAAACTCGCACTTGGAGAGTTTGGCATAGAATTGCTGCTCCTATAAGATACACAATACCGTCTTAATGTGCTGGAGATGCTCCTCCCAAGTCCTGCTGTAAATGAGAATGTCATCAAAGAATACCAACACAAACTTCCTCAAATGACTACGGAAGATTTGATTCATGCAGGACTGAAATGTAGCGGGGGCGTTGGTTAGCCCAAAAGGCATCACCATGAACTCACAGTGCCCATAGTGGCACCTGAAGGCGGTCTTGGGAATGTCCTGCTCCCTCACGGGAATCTGATGGTACCCAAATCTCAAATCAATCTTTGAGAAGAATCGTGCTCCCCTCAACTCGTCCATCAACTCATCGATCCTAGGTATGGGGTAGCTGTTCTTTAGGTTCTTCTTGTTTAGGGCCCTGTAGTCAATGCACATCCTCAATGAGTCGTCCTTCTTCACCAACACCACAGAAGAAGCAAAAGGACTCGTGCTTGGTCGAATGTGCCCAAGAGCCAGCAACTCCTGGATAGCCCGCTCAATCTCATCCCGATAGGCCTTGGGGTGCCTATAGGGGGTAGTGATCATTGTTTGTATGCCCTGCTCAAGCTCGATGGTGTTCTCAAACACCCGATCCGGTGGCTGTCCTGGTGGAATCTCTCCAAACACTATGGCATACCGATCAAGGATATACTGTATCTCTAGATGTACCGTTTTCCTTGTAGTCCCTGCCTCTGATGCCTGCAACTCCACTGCCCACTCTATGTCTCCCTTCCGGAACACTGCCTCCATCCGATGAGCCGACACAGTCTGAGGCGGATATGTGTGCTATCCCCATATCTTCTCATGCCTCCCTGTCTTCTCATCATCCCACTCCATCTCTAGGGTCTTCCAATCCGTCGTGACCTTCTCTAGAGTGATAAGCCACTGAACATCCAGTATCATGTTGGTGTCCGTGATATCGACCAGGAAAAAGTGGCCAGTCAATGTGTAGGTGCCCATCGTCACTGAAAGCTCTAGAACATAACGAGCGCATGTCATGGTCTGATCTCCTCGGACTAAGACTGAATACCTCTCCACTCAACCATCTGTGCATCGATGAAGTTGTGGGTTGCCCCACTGTCAACCAAAACTGATACCCGCTGGCGGCATATTGTCCCTCGTACGCATAGCGTCAGATACTTGCGAACTCCTCGCAATGCTGCAAGGGCTCCTCCGGTAGGTGCAAAAGATGCACCACTTGCTGCTGGGGGTGGGGGTGGCAAAGGTCCTTGTATGGCATGGCTATCTCCTGCCTCCACATCATCCTCATCATCGTTTTCTCCACTGCTCTTGGAGAAGACCTCAATAAAATGTGCTTTACCAGTAGCACACCTATGTCCTGGTGCCCACGGCTCCTGACATGTGAAGCACAACCGCTTCTTCTTCAGCTCCCTCTTGACATCGTCCTCGATCTATACTCGTCCTGGATTCTCCTTTGGAGGTGGAATCCTCACATCCTTCCCCTTAGACTGAAAAGGCTGTCTTTGGGAATAAGGTGTCCGGGTCCTGGGTAAGACATCATACAAGTCCCGAGTCCTGCTGATAGCGTCTTGGAGCGTCGCTGGTCTAGTGGATTGGACTAGACCCCGAAGTGGCTCTGCTAACCCTTCAACATACATATAGACCCTCTGTGCCGTGGATAGGTCTGGCACCATCACGGAGACCCTCAAGAAATCTGCAATGTAGGTCTTTGGGCTCCTTGTCTCTTTGAGCCTCGTCAGCTCAACAAAATGCTGCTCTAGATCCCTCCGGTCAAATCGCTTCATCAATCTCCTGGTAAGCTCCGCATATGTCGTCACTGTAGAGTGCTCGAGTGTAACCATCCCGTGAAACCACCAATCTTGGGCCTCGCCATCCAAATGCAATGTTGCCACCTTGATGGCCTCTACCTTTGACATTTGGTTAAGCTGGAAATAAATGTCCAGCTTTTCCACCCAAGACTTTGCCTATGTTTGATATACCACTATAATATCCCTAACCCAGAATATCCTTCAAACCCCAGCAAACTCCAACCAAAATATGCAAATGATATAATAACCCAACAATGACAAAATAACAGTGGAACAGCATATAATAATGTAAATCGGAAATATAAGCAGATACACAAGAAATGCAGCAAGAAATGCTAAGCCATTTTATTATACTGAGCAATAAAATGAGTACAAGAGGTGATCAGACAGATGGCACCTCGACTTGCACAAGGCAAGTGAAGAAATACTCTCAGAATAACAAGGAATGACCTCTCTGTGTGGATGCTGCTGGAGAACTGTCGTACTGTTGCTGCTGCTAGAAAACAAATAATGATTTGGGGCTGCTCCTCTCCTCAGAAAATGCCGAAACTCTAGAATCAGTCTCTACTCCAAAAACCCAGAAAAACCCAGAATGCTTTCATGGAATAGCCGACCCCCTAAAATCACCCCCTTGGGGTTCTGCACAGCTCCTCAATGCTCTACGCTACCACTGAAGAAGACCCCTCTAAACTTTGCCTGAAACTCTGCCCAAACTCCTCCAATAGGCAAGGGCTGATCCCCTGCTCAATCACCCAGCATGAATTCCCCTGCAGAAACTCTAGTCCAACACTACTGCCAGAAAGACTACATCCCTCTCCCAGTGCTGCATAGTCCTCCAAAACGTTGCTGCTGCTGGAATGCTGATAAAACTACTGCTGAAATGCCAAATAAAATACCTTGCCCGATCAGGCACTCGAAGTCCCCCGGGGCTAAGGGCGAGATCTCCGAACAGAGACACTCAATGCACTAAACAGTGTTGCAGACTAGCTAAACAACCAGCGTGCTCAGAAGTCGAAAGAACTAGCTCAAAATGCACATAGCTGAATGATCCAAAATGAGGGGCTCCTCTCTATTTTATAGCCTCTGCCTCTCACAATCCCTAGGCTCACCTCCGCATGCGTGATTCTCCTCTTGCCATGTGTTCTTCCCTTCTGCGTAGTCCCTCCATGTGTCCGCGTGGGTCCCATTTCTGCGTCCCCCTTTGGTCCCCTTGGCTTCTCTTTAAGTCACAACATTGTGCTACTAGGAAGTGACTTCTTATTCTTAAAGTGAGTTATGTCCCTGTCCTCACTTTTTTTTTTTTTGCATTTACAAATAACTATAGAAGGCAAAAATTGGGCAAAATCGAATATTCCAATTAGCCATGGCTAATTAGGAATATTACACATGCTTGCCATTGAGGCAAGCCCAAGTGCATTCATCCATACTATTGTACTACTCCATTGATTAATAAAATTGCTTAGCTGGTTCTACTTCTGGAGTTTTATGAGCATGTGTTGTTTGTTAAAATTTTCTGTGTTGAGAATCGTTTTTGCTTTATATATCACTGTTTGTTTAAGTTTGGAACATTACAATAGTATCATAACATGATCTTGGCCCAACTGTGGGAAACTAGCTGGAAGATCATGGAAGCTTTGGGTATGAGTGCACAGTGACAAGTGAAATAGGAGACAAACCCATGACTCAAGGGAAATTCAATATGCAAAAATTCTGGGGTAGAATTCATTGGGACAATGAGCGGTTAGCCCAATTGAGGAGGGTGACAGACCAAACCCATCCTCACCCTTACAACAGAGAAATTAGAGGTGAGCAGGTCGTGTGGATGAAACCATCTACATCACGTGGGGAAAGTCGACCAGATTGGGGCACTAATTCTCCTGAAAAGGAGCAGGCATGATAGAAACAGTTAGAGGGTGAGACTAGGGAGCACTTTTGTTGGTGGATACCTGGCTTTAGATATCAAGAGCCCGAGGAGGATGTTGAGCATGATGTTGAGAGCCCACAGGATGGTGAGGAGCACATTGATATACTCGGTGTGGCAGAGGAGTCTCCTTTATTAGAGACCTCTTTGATAGCCCCAGTTGACACTTTGGTGGAGAAGATAGAGCCTACACACATAGAGCCATCTATTGAGGATCCACCCATGGACGAGATGCTAACAGTTGCTGAGGTATCTGAAGCTGTGACCGAGTTTACAGGTGATAGATGCCCACGACAATTCCACTAGTTTCAGGCTGACCTTCTAGCATTAAAAAGGAAGGTCACATTAGTGCATGAGGCTATTTTGCAGCAGAATGAGGAGCTGGAGGGAATGAGAGCGGTTTGTGTCGAGTCCACGGCCAAATTGACTCACATTGGGGGGCGGTTGGATTCCCTACTGGTGTAGCTAGAGTGCACATTGGAGCGTGAGAGTAGCCCTCTTCGGGCATACATAGACGGGGCTGGCAGCATTGCTAGACTACCTTTGCACCATAGAGAGAGTTGCAGACACTCCCCGACAAGTTTTTTGTGTTGACCAGGATGGTGAGTTGAGGTGACATGAGCTACGTAGGGTGCAACACTTGAAGGATGGAGGGCTTGTTCTATGTGCTAGAGTTTGTGCATTCGATCCCTCTCTTGGGGTTGGATGGCGAGAGATTCTGAGTTGGTACTCGGTGGAGTGGGCTAGACTCATGGAGATGGTCATACTCCTGAGTAAAACTCAATGGGAGCTCTCAGACATCGAGGGTGCTGGAGGCCCAGGTTGGCATTAGGATCTAGGCGGGGCTTCCTATCCGATATCAGATATGTGGGATTGCTATGGCATTTATGAGGTAGTCAACCTCGTGCTTGAGTGCATACATTCCTTAGGGGAGTTCCTATTGACACTAGTGGCCAAGTGGTTTGTGAGTAGACTCCATTGGTTTTTTTGGCATGATTGCGCATGGGGCCGCAGGATGATTAGCATTCTCTGGCAAGAGCTGGTTGGAGGAGGTGGCATGGGTAGGCCACCAGACCGGATATTGTATGGAGATGATGTTCTCTCATTGAGGTTTAAGACTCTAAGGGTCACAGAGGATTGACACAATAGAGATATCCCCTCTAGCAAGAGTGGAGTTAGGGTGCTTAGGTCTACTAGGATGGACGAGGGGACATGATGCGTGTCGTGGTGGGGTCACTATCAAGGTGGAAGACACTTTGGCACATGTGGGATACCATATGTTACAGGTATGGTAGTAAGTAGTGATACACAAGACCGCATAGAGTCAGGTCGTAGCGTAGAGTGTTATATAGAGGGATGTGGCTTGATGCATACAACTGCATCAGACTAACTTCTACCATAGCACCTAGTGGTGTGCAGGGCTATGCAACGAGGAGTAGTGGCCTGCAGAGGAGCATGGAGATACATGGTGGTATACCACAGCATGCCGGTTTACACTATGGGGTAGGAGGAGTGACTTGCATCACATTGAGGATTTGCAGGGAGTGACAGGTACAGTGACACAGGCAAGACACAGGATGGTACAAGATGGTATAGACGTAGCCGGGGGTATCTAGTGGTGTACAGGGACAAGTTGCGACATACAGTGGCATGTCAAGGAGTGTGGTGGTATTTGGTGGTATGCAGTGACACATGATGCGATGCAACGAGCTCTTCGAGCATTGCCTCTAGGGAGACTTATGGACAAGGAGAGTAGGTGTACCATTGGACGCAACTCACATAGGATCGATGAGGACACTGTCGAGCATTTGGGGACACCATGTTTAGTGGAGGTAGGGCCTCGAGGGAGTTATCAGCGAATCCAAGGTGGAGAGAGGGTCGTCTGTAGGATTACTCTTGAGCATTCCAGCAGACTCTTGATCATACTCTTTGGGATATACCCACCCATCATCCTCCAGTGTTGCTTACAGTCGTAGAGAGTTTGGTTGTTGCACTTTGACACTCTCCATTCAGGCAGCAGGGCATGGGGGACTCACCCTAGGCACTTCAATGAGACACCACGTGTCATGGGCTGAGAGGAGACTCTCTAGTTGAGACACTTGGTAGGAGCACGAGTTGACAGTTACAAACTTAGGGATGGCATGGTTGATTGTTGAGGTAGCATATGTTCCACCCTATCACACTTAGGGAGGTGACCGAGAGGGAGTTACAAGGTGCTTTTTCAGTTGGACAACTTGAGGCGATAGGGGAGCATGAGGTGCAGAGGATGGTAGTCCTTGTTGGCAAGATGATGCCTAGGCTTCTGGCAGTACCCAAGCACATCATTAGGACTTGGGATAGTAGATCTCGCTTTGTGATTTGGCAGGCACAGAGCAACTGGATATTTGCGGCACAGGTTCTTGATGCTCAGTGCCTACCTACTGGATACCTATAGGAGGCAGAGATGGGGCATCGAGGGGTCCCAATAGCTAGTAGCATATCAGTGACAGACAGAGAGGATTGGGGGTTGTGGACCTCTAGTATGGTTATGGGATCTAGGGATCCAGTTAATTGGTGGGATACTCCACTCCTAAGTGTGAATGATCGGGATAACAAGCGGACTAATTCATTCATTGGCGGACACATGAGCAATCACTGAAGTCCTCACTATAGGACAAGGCAAATTGTTGCTAAGGATTTGGGCTAGCCATGTAGTGATAGGCGCTGGCATTGTTGAGTCACGTTGGCAAGATTGGCCTAGCCTCGATAATCACATAGATTATGGCTGAGAGTTATGGGAGAAGAGGTTTTGGTATGAGTATGCTAGGCAGTGATTCATGACCAAAGTGTCACGATGTCAGCAGGATAGGTTCACTCTGCGATGGGAAGGGGATTCATGCATAAACAGGGCTAAGTAGTTCAACTACCTGTAGAGGTGAGCTGGTTTCTACAGGGGAAGGTCATCCAGATCTTCCATTTGGTTTTAGTGATTCATTGATGGTGTGGGGAACTTCACCGGTGTGGCAGGGTGATCGACAAGAGGAGATTGGGGGAGGCTCCAGTAGACGAGGGTTCAATTTCACCAGGATTGGATTGCATCTTCAGGAGTTTACTTTTGTAGTGCATGAGATGGACTACTCAGTAGGGAAATTTCATGGGGAGTTGGGTAGAGTCCTACATTATCATGATGCTCTACTTATTACTAGTATGCAGAGGGCTTCCAGTACTTGTATCTGGTTGGATAGCGAGTGGAGCAAGGTGTGCTTCACATTGAATAGGATAGCTTGGGACCCTGGTATCGAGGGATTCCTTCATGTCGGGGCAATGCTGAGATTGGGGATGACTCAATGGTACATTTGGGACCCTGGTATTATTGGTGGTTACAGTGGTGATCAACAATTAGGTAGGGCACTTGTTCAGGTATTGCTTGAGGACAAGCAGTTTTTGGCAAGGAGGATTGTAATGTCCCTTCCTAAATTATTTTGGAACATGATTTATTTCTACATTTTGGGGCCAATTTTGGAGGAGATGGGGCCCATTCAATTTTATTAGGAGACTTAGGAGTTAGAAGTAAGTCATTTTGGTTTTGTTCACACAAGGAAAATAAGCACTTCCTAAGCCAATAGTTCGAATTGCATGAGAGGGAAAACCGATGGCTTAGTGACGGACCCATGAAGGAGGGAAAAAGTGCTCCACTAAATCTATATAAGGTAGCTCTCCTCATTTCATTCATCTTATTGGAGTATATCAATTTCTCTTTGGTTGCTCGAGTTGCTTAGTTGAGTCATTGGCTGTTTAGCACGAGTTCTTCAAGCGAAGAGCTCACTCTTTCTTCAAGGGGCTTCGAGTGCCACACTAGGAAGGTTTTCTTCATTTCTTCAGGAGGAGGATCAGATTGTGATTCCTAGCAGTAGCATTCCCTTCTAGGTTGTGCATATTACTGGGGGACACAGTGGAGAGGAGGTTGAGTTCATTGGTGGTGCTTAGTAGTGGAGATTTGATGTGAGATTTTCCGAAGAGGAAGCTAGGGAGGATTTTCAACATCTAGGAGAGTTTGGGAGCTGATTGAGCTTCTGGCTTGGTAGTGTGACTTTCGCACTACTTGGGCCAACGCAGAGGCAAAGTGTAGGAGCTCATTTGGTGGGTAGAGTATCAGTCCTTGAGGTTGAGCTTTGTTGTGGAGGTTAGAGGAGATATTTAGAGTGGTGTTTTCTTCCATTTTAGAGCTTGGAGAAGGAAGTTGTGGTCATTCCTTGCAGACCGTATTTCTGGAGCTGTTTGGAGGGCGTGGGCCATAGAAGAGGTCGAATTTGGAAGGTCAAAATCCGGCCAAACGGTTTTTGGGTTTTTTTGCGTGTTTGACAAGGATCCCAGATATAAAGTTTTAGATTTTTCTAAGCACCGGAAGTGGGGTTTCCAACCGTATCTTTGCAGCAGACAGTGCATAATTGTTGGGGATTGCATTGTGCCTTTGGGGGTCGATTTTGCGAGGTCAAAATCGGGCCAAACCATTTCTGGCTTTTTGTGGGTTTTGGTTAAGGAGCTTGGGGTTGAATTTGTAGCATTTTCCGAGCAGCGGAAGTGCAGTTTCTTGCAGTTCATTTCTAGCCAACAATGTAGTTTCCTAGGCAGCGCAAAGCATTAGAGGAGCAAACATTTTCCAATACTTGATATCATTGTCTGGTCAGCTAGATGCTGTCATGCTTGCCATTGAGGTAAGCCCAAGTGCATTCATCCATACTATTGTATTGCTCCATTGAGATTAATCAAATGGCTCAGCTGGTTCTACTTGAGTTTTTATGAGCATGTGTTGTTTGTTAAAATTTTCTATGTTGAGAAACGTTTTTGCTTTATATATCACTGTTTGTTTAAGTTTGGAACATTACATTATTGATAGATATAACAAAATTTCCAAGAACCTTGAAACCCTCCCTTATTACCCTTGCCATAGTGCCAACAAGGATGTGATCTTCAGTCTTGTTCTTGAACCTTAACTCTGATCCTATGTTGAAAAATCAAGAGACTTGTGTATTTAGATGATTTTCCTTATTTTTGATAATTACTTGTGATATGTGTTGGCCTTTTATTACTTTATTAAATCTTAGTTCATTAAGCAATTACCAAAACAAAGAAGATCACATCAAGACAAAGTACACAAGATGTAGCCTTCAAGCGAGGGCAAAACTCCTCCAAAGGGGAAAACCCAGAAAATTGATTTTCTTCTTTTTTAGAATCTGCTTACAAAAGATACTTCCAAGACCCAAAGACCAAAGCCAATAAACCCTCTAAGCCCCAAATCAGCTCCCAGTAAGATCTTTCTTGAGACACCCTGCAACTGCTTCACAAAATTTCGGCCCCCTGCAACAAAACTTCAACCCTTGCAACTGGGAGCTTCACAAACACTAGAGTGAAACAAGAGAAGATGATCCTTAGACAAATTTTAGCTTCTTTCCTCCTTTGCCCCCCCAACTACTCTCTTCCTTCTTCGCTATTGCAGATCAAACTCTCTTTAGTGAGTGTGTCAAATGAGTCGAACTACTCTCCTTTAAATAGCCTTTCTTGAGGGTCGAATTCCCTCCCTTTAGGCCAACTTGATCTACTTCTTGGGCTGACTTGGTCTTGGGCTTATCCATGGTTTTTACTCGACAAAATAAATATTTTTCTTCATTAGTCAAAATGAGACTATGACCAATATTATTCTTTATCCTAGAAAGACCTAGAAGACCTAAAAGCATGAAGAACATGCTTTTGAATCAAACTTGAGTATGAAACCCATACTCCAAAATAAAATATAATTTCTTTTTCTTTCTTTATAAAGAATATACAATGTCATGATTACAATTACATCATAATGAAGACTGAACCTAGTTACAATTTTCAACAATCCTAACATGTTTTGGACACCTTGTGCTGCACATTGTATTGACTTGATGCTAGAGGATATAGAGAAGATTCCCTTTGTGAAGGATATCATTGAATCATCCAGGAACATAACAAAATTATCATATAATCATGCATCTGTGTTTAGCTTGATCAGAAGATTCACCAGCAACAAATAGTTGGTGAGTCTTGCCATTACACGATTTGCTACTAGTTTCATATCTCTTCAGTCTCTGTTGAATTCTATTTGGGATGTGAAGACCATGTTTCTTTCACAAGATTGGCGTGCTTTATCTCAATGTGGAAAAAGTCGAAATCGAGATTAAATCAGCAAGGGTCCAAAAGTTGACGCAATAGTAATTTCTGAATACAATCTCTCGATGCCTTTGCGACAATCTAGTTATAGAGAATATCACTGTCAGAGAGATAAGTGAGGTTACTTCACACTATCACTGGAAATCCTAGCTGATCCAGCCACTGAATGAACTGCCCTTGGCTGCCTCTGCACTGTCACTGCATCAACCCAGCGTCACACCCTCTGGGGACAACGTCACCCCTTCAGCTTGTCGATTTGCTGCCCAAGAACTTCAATTTGCACCTCCTGGTCTCACACCCCAATTTCCAGCTTCTGTAGTCGATTCCTTCAACAAATTTTCAGATTCCCTCTTGGCTTCTGTGTTGCCTCTGCGTGGCCCTGCGTGGCTCTACGTCAGCGTCTCTGGCTTTGCGCTGCCTCTGCTAGATCCCTCTCTCTTCTCTGCTGAGTATTCTTCGATCGAGAAATATTTCCCTTCGGATACCATTCTTGCCCCTCATGGCAAAAGATCACTATCGAAAATCCCTCTGGTAGCTGCTTTGCTTCAGAAAATCGAACCTCTGATCTCCCCTTTGTGTGTTCTCCAAGTGCCCTTCAAGCCTCTTCTTATATCTTTCTGTTGGAAAACCAACGGCCCAGATTAACTTCTAACCAATGGCTTAGATCATGTTGGTTTGATCCTCATCTTCTTCTAGAAATTACACCCACAGTTTAGATTACTACCCATTAATTATTTTAATTTCCTAGGTTTAGACTTAAGGTCCCATTAAAAATAATTAATTATTTTAATAAAACTGTCTCCGGATGGAATTTGCCAAAACGATTTCTGGGTATTGGAGAATGCACGTGTCTAAGCCTCCATGCAAATTTTGAGACTTAGAGCACATCTGATGCTACCAAAAATCAACATTGATCTCCAAGAAAACACCCTGTGGTGCTCCCAAATGGCTGTGGGGGCGCAAAAACATTCTCATGGGTCTCCAATTGAATCGAACAAGCATGTATCCCATCTGTAATGGTTGAAAGGATGAGGCAAGCCCTCCCTATGTCTCCCATGGTGAGACAAAACCTCATCTGGGCCCTGGATCAACTACCAGGTGTGTTGTTGGCTTGGCAAGATGGTCCAAGTGTATCATCATCATCAAATAAGTGGGACACAAGCGAGAAATGAATGGTGTTGAAGGATCCCATGACATGGCTATTTGCTCTCTGCTATAGTGGAGACTCATGGCTCTCAACACACACCCTACAAATGCCAATATGACCCTCTAGAGGGCTTGGACCCTGTATAGGGAGACCAAACCTCAAGATGAAGACCCACTTGCAATCTTGTATAAGATCCAATGTGTCTCCTCATCTTCTAGTACAACAAATCATTAGTGTAATTGAGCAAATGAGTGTACAAATCATGGAACTTCATAGTGGCATGCTCTTCCATAACGGGCTTTAAAGTGTACAGGTATCTTCAAGTTTAAGAAGGAGGTTAATCAAGGACCCTATTAGGTGGTTTCAACCTCTAAGGGAGTGATAGGTCCATGGTACATTTGTTATGTGCAGGTGTCATGTGATATAATGATGGAACAGAGTGGGGCATCAAGGGAAGGCTCCAAGCCACATGACATGGTACAAGGGTAGCTATGATGCGGAAATCCCACACCTGTGTCTATAGATGTAGGAGGGAGAAATCATAGCACATGAGTTACCCCAACCTTTTTTTTTCCACCCTTCTTCATATGCCTTTCGACTTTTTATTAATTTTTCTTTTATAACTACTCAGGGCTCCAGGGGATGAGAGCATGATGTGAATGATATAGTAGTGAATACCCCCTTAAGGTTGGGCAATTCATCGTGCACCAAGGTTGGGACAATCATGGGTTCCTTAATGATGCAAGGGGCCAATATAGGGACCCTAAGAACCAGGGTGATGGCCATAATGATAGGGGGTAGAGCTCATGTTGGCTTTTGCCCACGTTCTAAATTTGTATGACCTGGCCATCTTTTACATTTTATGGTATATTTCATGTTGAGAGTGGGCAATTTATGCTTTTACTTTCTTTTTAGTTGCATCAACCTTCGGGGCATCGTTCCAGCCTCGACCCAAAGTGTGGACAAAGGGAGGGGGATGCTAACACCTTGCAGACATAATAGATAAATGTAGACCCTAATGGGAAATATGTGAAATGGGGTTATAATGAGTAGAGGGGAGTGATTTAAGTGGTGTCGGGAAGCGGAACCACGCAACCAAAATCGGGATTTCCCATGTAGTGCCACTCCTAACGCTAGTAACCAATAAAGGAGATCCCATGGGAGTAGGATACAAGGTTAACCGCCAAGTTGGACAAGGGGACAAGAGTACATGTTAAATGTTTTTAGGGCTATATTGTTCTTTGCTTTGATAATTGCTTTTCTTCATTAACACATTAAATTCACCCCATAACATCATAACACTATTCAGATTTACATCATTATTCAGCGATATATGCAACTATGTAGAAAGACTCAAAGAGCAATATCATCATCAAAATAGTATAACATAAAGGAACAATAGAAGGAAAACATTCACACATAGAGACACTAGGATTGATAGGAGACTAGGGCAAAACCCATTCAAATTCTTCTTGTTATTAGATCGTCATTGAATGATTCAGTAAATGAGAGTACAATAATCCATATCTTCAGCCATAAACCTATCTAGCAATACTCAACTAAACAATATCCATAAAATGAACCCATCAATGCTTATACTCAAAAACCCTGATTCAGAAGCCTGTAATGAATTGTCACTATCTACGGTCAACTATGAAACCTTGTGGTCAATGAGCGAAAACTTGGGACAACTAAAAAACCAACATTTAGGTCCTGGTCGCATGGAGGAGGAGATGCGTGTGACTAGAAAGGTCGATTTGCTCCCTTGAGCTTGTAAGCCAACGATTGTGGTCGAATTCAGCCTTTGGATATCCTGCGACTGTGATTCTGAAACCCTAGATGCTAGTTGCATGGAGGATGGGTTGTGCATGCGAATGAGATAAATTGGTCACACGGATGAGTTGGTTAGTGAGCGAATGCGGTTGAGTTATCCTTGTTTCAGGCTTGCGACTGAGGCCCAAAACCATAAAATAGAGATGCGAGCTTCAGACCCAGTAGTTTCGCCTACAAGTGAACCGATTCCCTTGTGGATGTGCCTCAGACCTGTGCGAGCAAAACCAAGAAAGAGAATAGAAGAATGTTTCATGATGATGTCCAAATGAGGTATAGGTCACTTGTATTTATAACCTTCCAAGGGTGTCCACTTTGCTTTAGGGCCGACCTGATCAAATATGCACATGTGGGCTCATAATTCGAAAATATACTTTCCCTTGTCCAAATTAGATGATCTTTAGGTCGATTTTGGTCCTCTCAAACAGAGAAATTCAACGCAATCATCATCTCCATCAAATGAGTTGTCCAAAGTAGAATTTGACTGTAGTTTCGTATGTTAACAGTCCCTCTCAACTAGGGAGAATTCCACCTGTCAATATCTGAACATGTCATCCTGTCATCATATCATATCCAATCTCAAGAGTCTCATCATCACATATCGTCACTTTTCATCTTGATTCATCTCTTGCTTATTCCTTCTTATCTCTTGATTGTCCCTGCTATATGATGAACATTCTCGAATCTAAAAGAAGAAGAATTTGACATCGGAGGGGAGCCTAAGCTACCACCCTCTATTCATTGGGGTGCCACTGCTACCATCCAAAATCTCTGCTAACGGGGAGCCCAATGCTACCACCCAAGAAACATCAGCGGGGAGCCTAAGCTACCACCCTCTATTCATTGGGGAGCCACTGCTACCACCCGAAATCTCTGCCAGCGGGGAGCCCAATGCTACAACCCAGGAAACATTAGCGGGGAGCCAATTCTACGACTCACATCATCATCGGAGAGGAGCACATCTCGACCTGGAACCACATCGCAGAGCACATCCCAACCTAGAATATCATGGGAGAGCTAAACATTTACGACCCCATATTGAGCAATAGTGATATAGGGGAGCACATCTCAACCTCTTTTATTTCCTACCGATCTTCCCAACAATGACCCTCAAGAGTCATGTGGTAGAACATGTGCATCATAATCTGAGCTTGGGAGAGATACCTGTCTTACCAAAAGGTAAGGATCACAAGCCCCCAAGCCTCCTCACCCGTTGGCTAGACCGGGAAGGACAATTGCAACAAGCTCGGGTTGTGGGTATGATGCCAACTGGGGTATACTCTGCAAAGACCAAGATAGGGGAGCAACATCTCCAACCCTATGGTAACAAACAGGGATGATACCCTATTGCCCAGAGATCCCTCAACCCCAGGAGCCCTCAATCTCAATTCCACACCCTAGGAACTCAAACAGGGGGGGAAGAGCTAGCTTAGTGCCCTTGATCAACGATGCTCTCTATAGATCAACAACATGTCATCATGCTCATTGTTGTCACACAGATTGTCACGACAACGCTCAAACCGAGCGCTGTCACCCGGATCCTCGATCTCTCCGTTTAAGCTTGTTTCCTGCGGCTAAGGGCGTAGACCCTATGGGACAATGGATGACCAACTATGGACCAGTTGGGTTGGGAGACACGAGGGAAAGCAAGCACTTATTTGATTTTATTAAGTTAATAGACCAGTGCCTTATGGAGTTAATCACTGAATGATTATTTATTAAATGCTTGCAGAAATATGAGCTCATTAACAATCATTTACCATCAAATAACTCAAACAAAGGTTAACTTTTGCAAAATGCGAGATAATCGATAAATGCTCAATGGCTTAATGATATTCCAGCAATTAAAATACGAAAGATTAAATGCTTTAAATAACCACGTAATTTTAAATGCTAACCAGTTATCACTTTCACATAGCTAATCTTCAAATGAACATTTGAGCATGTTTAACCACATAAAAATGATAAATATTAGTCTCTCATCAAAATTTTAGCCTCAGCAGAAAAGATATATCGCAAACATGACAAATCCTTGAGCCACGACTGAATCTGGCAAAATATTTCCAAGATTGTTTTTTTTTTTTCAAATAAAATAAAACTAGGCTAAAAAAACTAAAGTCTAAGTAAATGTAACTTAAATCTAAAAAGTCTAAACTATTGAACAAAATAAAAAGGCTAAAGATTATTTTTTAAGCTTTTAGGGATTTTATATCTTTTTATATTTTTTGATCAAATTTTAAACAATATTAAACTAAATTTAAATAATTCTACAAAAATAAAACCAAACATTAAAACTTAGACCTTTTATTTTTTATTTATTTTTAAATTCTAAAATTAAAAACTAAAACTAAAATCTAAAAACTAACTTATAAAAAAAAATACTAAATAATGACTAACTTTTTTATGCTTTTGATTTTTAAATTTTGTAATTTTTATATTTTTATGATTTTAAAATTAAAAATTAAAAATTTAAACAAAACTGAAAGAAATCGATCTAAAACTAAACTTTAGTTCTAAAATCTAATACTAACTAAAAGGGCCTAACGAAACAATATAAAATCTAAAATCTAAATAAAACTAAAATCTAAACTGAATTAAAAGAAACCTTTTATGCCTTTTATAACCGTTTTTTTTTTAATTTAAAATAAACGAAACTAAAATTTACATAAAACCTGAAGAAAAACAAAGCAAAAATCGATTCCTTCCTTTTTTTTGGTTGCTTATTATTATTATTAATTTTTTTTTTATTTTTTCAATTTTTAAAATCTTAAAAACAAAAATCAAAATCTGAACTAAAAAGAGAAAAAGAAAACTAACTCTAAACCTGAAACGTGACGTATATCAACACCAAAATCGAAATTTGTTATACAAATGAATGCATACGACTAACCCTAAGCTGAAACGATGAAATCAAAGTAAACTTATCTAGGCGTAGATCTTTCACTGTTTTTTGCTTTGTACGCAGGTCATGGCTGCCTGAGGAGCAGTGGATCGAATGAGGAGCTCAGGCTTGAAGGATGTGGAGTTGGAGGGATAAACTTTCCTGCGGGGCGGTGGAGAAGGAAATCACGTGGATGGGAGGCTCGACGGCGGAAGAATGGAGTAGAAAGTCACTGCGTGGGGCAAGGAATGTGACTGCGTGGAGTTTGAAAGCTCACGCGTTTTGCAGGAATGGAATTAACGCAGGCAGCGGATCAGGCTCTGTACAATGGTTGAAGAGCAGCAAGGCGAAACAACAAAAATTTTTAAGTTTGCTGTGCATGCAAGTTTGGAGCTGCGTGATTTTTTCTTTTTTTGTTTGCAGATTGGACGGAGGTGCTGCAATGGGCGGATTTGAAGGACGCAACATATAATGGCAACGTTGAAAGTCGCGTGGGTAATGAGCTGCGTACAGGAGATAGCATGTGCAGCTCAACAGGAATGGATGGAGAATTAGACGTAGGATTTGATGAAAGATTGATGGCAGCATGTGGAGAAGCTGGGATGACTGCGGAAATGTATATAAAACTCTACGCAGATTTGCCTCAAAAAAAATTTCAAAATGTCCCTGTAACACAATGAAACCCTGAGCAATAGCAAGGAGCTCATCAAACCCTCGAAAATCTTCAGAAAACCCTGCAACCTGTAATGGAAAGACAAACACCCAGAGAATATATATGCAAAAACTAAAACCATACAAACCAGCTACAATATTTACAGTTTTATGAC
Organism: Pinus taeda; assembly: GCA_000404065.3. Classification (NCBI taxonomy): domain Eukaryota; kingdom Viridiplantae; phylum Streptophyta; class Pinopsida; order Pinales; family Pinaceae; genus Pinus; species Pinus taeda. The sequence continues at coordinate 54,265 of APFE030362058.1, forward strand.
TCTACAACAGCCAGATTTGTTAGTAATCCTCAATAATATTTTCAGAATTTCATATTTACTATGAGATACTTCAGAACTCTCTCATGCAATTCAAAAACAAATTTAAATGATAGACCGAGAATCGAAACTAGCTGGGCTCTTCAAGAAAATGCTTTGCGGGAGTTTGCTAGTTTAGCCGAGAACTTCCCCAAACACCCGCTGATATTCTCAATCTAGATTTCCTACACAGCTCACTTCAGCGATTAATAAAGAGGGAAAAAACAATATTAAATTCCAAATCTAATGGAGATACCTGCCATTACTTTCAGAAATTCTATTACCATTAAAACCCTAGTGAGTGAACAAGATACCTGTGTTCAACATCACTCTTCACCAAGCTATTACTAATGGCTGAAAATAAAATTATGTAGAAAATAAAACAGCTTACAACACTTTAGGAGAGTAATACCAACAAGATTTCAACCCCAAAGTCTTTCTTTATTGCACTAGAAAAAGTTTACAAGAGAGCTTTCTTCAGCACAAGACTCACAGATCCAATGATCTCAAATGACCCCTAGCACCCTATTTAAAGGAAAAGTTCCCAATGGCTAGTTCGAGTGATCCATGTCAAAATGATCTCGACCGTCGATGAGGATCAAGATATCTTTTAATCTCGTCCGTCAAAATTTTAATAAATTAAAAGTTAAAATTTTGCATTTGTTTTCTCAAAATTTCAACTTATTTTATTATTTTATTATTGTTATTATTATTTTATACATACATATATATATAGTTATTTTATTATTATTATTTTTATCTATTTTTTGATTTTTTAATTTGTTTAATTTTTATTTTTGGATCTTTGAACTTAGCCTTTGGAAAAATCACCTAGGACCTAGGACTTAGGACTTATGAGGGGATTAAAACATTTTCTAACTCTCAAGACATTTTACATCATGACTTTTACAATTTTACATCTCAAGGGGGAAACCCATTTGACATAGACCCTCATAGACCGCCCAGTTTTGCGACGAAATAAAATCTAGTAGATCAATGCACTAGGATTCCCCTAAGATTTTAATGACAAAATTCATTCTGGCTTTGGGGTTAGGTTGAAGGAAAACTTTGCCGATTAAGGATCGGTGAGACAAAAAACCTTCCAGAACGTAGATTATCACTAAAAAATTACGTCCACCTAGGCAATTTACATACATGACTTATATCTCCTAAGATTATTTACATTTTACACATGCAGATTGGGTTTACAACATAACACAATCAGGCTGATGATGGAAGTCGAATGGCACGGACACATCGATGAAGCGCTATCCCTTTTGGAAAAAAGGGGGTGTACTGCTATGGGTAGTTGACACGTAGTGGTCAACATCTGGCTCTACTTGGGGACACGTTGCTGCACTGTAGGAATGTGAGAATCCAGAATCTGCACCCACACAACACACAACCAAGAATAAGTAGCGTTCATCCAAAAATCATCATATAACATTAAGCACATGAAAGATATAAGCTCTTCATTTATTAACAAGGAAAGTAAATCTAATCCTAAAACATAAATAAAATGTTGAAATAACAAGGATTAGGGTTAGAAATACAATACAAAGGATGCCCCTTGGCATCAGATATCATCTTTGAAGAACAACTTGAGCATTTGGCCATTTGCAGGTAGATCAAGTGGTTTGCCATCCAATCTGCTCAAGTGGAATGAGTTTGGTCCAGCTATATCTCGAATGATGTACGGTCCCAGCCACAAACTATCGAACTTCTTATGTTTTCCTGGTTTTTCATTCTTGCGATCCCAAAGAAGTACCATATCTCCCACCTGTAAAGATCTAGATCGAGAGAATTTATCAAAGCTTTTCTTAATATTAGATTGATTTTTACATATAGCATCAAAAGCTGCCCTACGAGCTTTATCTAAGTCCACAATTTGATCTATTCTATTCTGAACAACATCTTTATTAGTAGAAAAATGCTTAAGGAGCTGATAAGCTGGCAATTTCAGGTGCACAGGTAAGGTTACATCCAAGGCATAAACTAATTCAAAGGGAGATTTACCAGTAGTTTTCTTCTTAGTGATCCTATCTGCCCATAAAGCATACTTGATTTTGCTATCCCATGATCTCTTATTATCTCCTACTATCTTCTTGATAATGGTTATGAGATTCTTGTTACTTGATTCAGCCAGACCATTACCCTAAGGATAGTAATTTGATGAATGAGATAAGATAATGCCATATTTGAAATAGAAAGATGAAAACTCTAAAGAACTAAAAGCCTTGGCATTATCAGTAGTGATCTTAGCAGGGACACCAAATCTAGTAATGATATTATTTTCAATGAAATCCATAATAACCTTTTCAGTGGCATTCTTAGCAGGAATGGCTTCAACCCATTTAGTGAAATAATGAGTAGCAGTCAAAATCCATGAGTAGCCATTGCTAGAATTTTCATGGAACTTCCTGATGAAGTCCAGACCCCAATGCTGAAAAGGTGCCTCTCCAATGATAGGTTGTAGGGGCAGAGCAACAAGCTTCTGTTTCCCAGTGAATAGTTGACAGGCTTGACAAGTTCTAACAAACTTATGCACATCAGAAAAAATTGAAGGCCAATAATAACTAGCTCTCAGAATTTTGTGGGCGGTAGTTCTAGCAGCATAATGACCACCACAAAATCCTGAATGAAACTTAGAGATTAGTTTCTTGGACTCAATGTCATCAACACACCTAAGCACTATGCCTTCAAGATTTCTCCATGCAAGGCCATCCTTCATAAGGCAATACTTAGTGGCTTTTAGTCTAAGAGTCCTTCTCTTATGCGCAACTAAATGGCCAGGACATGTAAGATTCATCAAGTAATAAACAATGTCCTTGTACCACTCATTTTCTCCTAATCTTTGCAACTCCGGCGAAGATAGATCGCTAAGACAAAACAAACCAAGTGTCTTTTCGTTACTTTCAGTCAACATTTGAGCCAAACCTTGGCCTTTGACTAGCTTGGTGGGTCTGATCTCTAAATCATATTCTTGTATTTTAGTAACCCACCTAGCGCGAGTCCCTAAGCAATCGGTTTGAGTCAATATATCTTTAACAGCAGAATTCGGGACGAAAGCAATGATTTTAGAATAACCCACATATGTTTTGAAGTGCTTAAGAGACTTGACTAGGGCATAAGCTTGCTTTTCCATGGTATTGTACTTCGATTCGGAATTTTGAAGCGCTCTACTCATGAAAGCAATAGGCTGCTCATGACCATCTTTATTCTTTTGTAACAGGACACCAACAATGGTATCTTTGGAAGCGAAAGAAAAAATCATGAACTCCTTGGAATAATTGGGACTAACTAAGACAGGAGCTCTTGCAATAGCGCATTTGATTTCTTGAAAAGCCTTTTTGTCGTCTTCTTGCCAAACAAATTTTGCATCTTTCTTCAGAAGACTTTGAATAGGCTTAGCTATTTCTGCGTAATTTGGAATAAATCTTCTAAGAAAATTTGTCTTTCCAAGGAAATACTGAAGGGATTTAAGACTATGAGGAAGAGGAATCTTTTGGATTGCTTCAATTCTTTCGGGATCAATCTTGATTCCATCCTTAGAAATGATATGGCCAAGTAATTTCCCTTCGGTTACTCCAAAAACAGACCTAGCTGGATTCAAAGAAATCCCGTATTCTCTACATCTATCAAAAACCTGCCTAGGATGATTTATATGACTGATACCATCTTTAGAAAATACAGTAAGATCATCTTGGTAAATCTCAATAAATTTCCTGATTAACCCCTTGAAGGCATAATCCATAGCCCTTTGAAATGTAGCCCCAGTGTTGGTTAATCCAAACAGCATTCTAATGTATCCAAAAGTACCCCATGGTGTGGTGAATGTGGTTTTATGACGATCTTCCTTTTTAACCCATACCTGATTGTACCTAGAAAAACCATCTAGCAACGACATCATTCTAGAACCGGTTACTCTTTGCAATAAAGTCTCCATGTTTGGCAAAGGGTAATTATCTTTCTTGCATGCTAGATTAAGATTCCGAAAATCAACACAAAGCCTTATCGTACCGTTCTTTTTCCTAACAATCACCAGATTTGAACACCAAGTCGAATGCCTTGTTTGAGCGATAATTCCTGCTACAAGCATTTTTGCAAGCTCTTTCTGAACCAAAGGGGCTAACTTAGGATTAATCTACTGAAGTTTCCGGCGAAAGGGTTTAGCATTTTCATCTTTTAATGGGATAGTATGTTCCATGACATCTTCCCTATAGCCCTTTAATTCATCATAAGAAAAAGCCAAAACATCTCGATACTTGCGAAGTAAATTAGTTAACTTTTTGCTTTCGTCCACACTAGTACCTTTACCAATTTTAACAATCTTTGGATTCTCAGAAGTACCAATGTTTATCTCGAGATATTCACTTGGGTCCATTTTATTTTCCTCTCTCAACTTCGTGGCATCATGACGATCAAAGTGTTGCTCTAAGGCAACCACATTCCTAGGAGTAGGATTTGTGATATGCTCATGATTTAAAGATCCATCCTCCTCAGAATCTATCTGAAAATCTTCAAACTCATCTAGACTATTAAGAAAACGAATGACCTGTTTTTCATCATTAAAGACTTGCCAATGCTCTGAGTTATCTGGAACAGATGGTCTAAATAGTACTTCCATTTTGATCTTATCCTTAATTAGCTCATCAGATAACTGGAAAGTAGTAGTAGCTACGACAAGCTCATCTGCCAAACTATTTTTCTCTCTTGGGATAGCTTTGAGGTCAAGGGCATCAAAATGTTCCATAGTATCCCACACAGCGTTTTGATAATTCCTTAATCTTTGATTTTTACATGTGAATTTATTTTTAAGCTACATGATAATTAAATCAGAATCTCCCTTGATGCTAAGCAACTTAATTTTCAAAGACTTTTCCAATTCAAGACCCAACAATAAAGCCTCATATTCAGCGACATTGTTGGTTGCTTCAAATTCTGATCGATAGGCAAACTTGAAAATGTGATCAAGGGGAGATTTAAGCACTATTCCAACACCCTTACCATGCCTAGACGATGCACCATCAAAGTACATGTACCAAACTCTATCGTTGAGATCCTTAATCTTATCATCAGGAGGAATTATGAAATTAAACATGATAGTGTAATTCCCAATGTCAGATTTCTCTTTGATTATCTCGTTGTGAGGTCTCTTAGGATCTTCCACATGGAATTTTCTTTCGGGCTCTCTATTAAGTCTTACAAAACCATCACCTCTAGGAGAAGGGATCATAGCATATGACCATTCATTTGAATCCTTCCTCTTAAATCAAAGGCCCACTTTCTGGATAAAAGCATACCCCAGGTATCAGGCACATCAACAACAACTACATCCATAACAATCATGATGTTTGGGTAAACTGATAGATGAACTTGTAAATCTTTGATCAAACCATGCACTTCAATTTTCTTAGAATCCATGGCACATATGTTATAGTAGGGTCTATAAAATCTTAAGTTAAGTTGTTCCATGATCCTCTTAGTCATGACACAAGCTGATGCACCAGAATCCAACATGCAATTATTCAATTTATATCCATTAACTAACAAGGTGATAAAGAAAGGCTGGTGATCTTTGTTATCCGCATCTAAGCTTTGCAAATATATGGGAGCATCGTGATAGTCAACTTCTCGAGTCTTCTGTCGAGAAATATTTACTTGAGGACCCTGAATAGCTTTTAGCAACTTATCTCTTTGGGAAGGGATTTTAGCAATCTTGGAGACAAGAACCCAGATTTTCACATTGTTGAACCAACTTCCCAAATCGACATCTAATCCAGAGTTTAAACCGGGGTTAAAAGTTCGAGGGGGAATTTGATTCTCGCTCTGATCTTTATCCCTTCTCTGATGAGTCAAACCTTTATCTCTAGAAATTTCCATCATTTGCTCGGGAGAGGGTTTTTCACCATATAGCCTAGCCAAAATGTCATCTTCATTTTCAAGGTTATTTATACTAAAAGCTGATGAAGGATTCATAATGTCACGACTATTTTCCTTGACCTCTATCCAATCATCCATAGACAAAGGAAACTTGTTACCTACTACATTTATTTGATCACATGCCCCAAACATTCCATTATCTAAGATTCTTCTAATGATAAGACAAGTGGCCTCTTCATGAAGAGCATCACAAACCTGACTGTAAGGAGGAGCATTATCGAACGAATTAGTAAACGGATTCGGAGGTCTCTGCTCACTAGATTGACTCTTCTTTTGCCAATTGTTATTTCTGTTATTATTATTTCGAGGTTGGAAATTTTGAGTTTGTGCTCTTTCCATTTGGACCAACCTATTCTGCAAAGTAGCTATCTCCTTATTATGATTAATTTCCATGGTTTCAATCTTTTGGAGCAATTTGAGAACAAGATCACTTTCAGGCTCTTGAACTGCTTTTCCTTTAGGTTCTTTTAGTTTCATAGCAGCCCTATCGAAACGTGGGATCTCAGACTTCCTAGATGCTGCCTTGTCCTTTTCAAGCCCTATAGCTAAAGCTTGGCAATCTCTATAATCATTAAGTCTAGCATGCCTCAATTCATAAGATGGCTCAGGACTAAAGGCATCAATGTAAAAATCTTGAAGAGATTTGTCGGTAGGTTTATAGTCTTGAGGTAATTCTCTAACAATACCATTAAACCTTTTGTTAAAGTCTTCAACAATTTCATTCTCTCTCTTTTTTATTATGCTAATAGCTTTTACAAGGTGTCTTCCTTCTCTCTTATCTCCATACGTTTCCTTAAACGCATCAATGATCGATTGTAAGGAATTAAATGAATTCCAAGGCTTTTCAGTAAACCACTCATGAGCATCGCTCCCCAAGGTTAAAATAAAAAGAGTCATTCTAACATCCTCATGATCGAAATCAGCAGACCTTGCGTACTTAGCCATCCATATACTAAAATCTCTTAGATGCGAATTAACACTAATCGCATTATCTCCCTGAAAGTTAGGCAACTTATCTATCCCAAGTGATGGAAGATCATTGGGATACCCTGGAATGTTAGAAAAATCGCAAGGGGCATACATATCCATGATGTCGTGCCCAACTGGACTAGTAAAAAGCAAATGGATATCAGAGAGGGCTTCTTGTCCGAGGTTAACAAGAAGTGTACGAGAAGAGAGTTTGTGTAACCGTACCCTGAGAACCCTTTCAGGATTAGGAGTAGGATTGCACAAACTGCTTGGATTTCTTCTAGTATACACTCTTGTAGAGAATATATGAAGTGGAGTCGCCACTCAGATAGGAAGTGAAACACGGAAAAGCTCGAAATGAAAAAGCTAAAGACGAGAGGAAAGAAACGAGATGAATGTCAAAGGAACCAAAGACAACAAAAACTTTGTCCCTGGCAACGATGCTAAAAAATGTTGTCGCACAGATTGTCACGACAACGCTCAGACCGGGCGTTGTCACCCTGATCCCCGATCTCTCCGTTTAACCCTGTCTCTCGCGGCTAAGGGGGGTAGACCCTATGGGACAATGGATGACCAACTGTGGACGAATTGGGTTGGGAGACACTAGGAAAAACAAGCACTTATTTGATTTTATTGAGTTAATAGACCAGTGCCTTATGGAGTTAATGACTTAATGATTATTTATCAAATGCTTGCAGAAATATGAGCTCATTAACAATTATTTACCATCAAATAACTCAAACAAAGGTTAACTTTTGCTAAATGCAAGATAATCGATAAATGGTCAATGGCTTAACGATATTCTAGCAATTAAAATACGAAAGATTAAATGCTTTAAATAACCACATAATTTTAAATGCTAACCAGTTATCACTTCCATATAGCTAATCTTCAAATGAACATTTGAGCATGTTTAACCACATAAAAAATGATAAATATTAGTCCCTCATCAAAATTTTAGCTTCATCAGAAAAGATATATTGCAAACATGACGAATCTTTGAGCCAAGACTGAATCTGACAAAATATTTCCAAGATTTTTATTTTTATTTTTATTTTTATTTATTTTTTCGTATTTTTATATTTTCAAATAAAATAAAACTAGGCTAAAAAAAATTAAAGTCTAAGTAAATTGTAACTTAAATCTAAAAAATCTAAACTATTGAACAAAATAAAAAGGCTAAAGATTATTTTTTAAGCTTTTTGGGATTTTAATATCTTTTTATATTTTTTCGATCAAATTTTAAACAATATTAAACTAAATTTAAATAAATCTAAAAAAATGAAACAAAAACATTAAAACTTAAACCTTTTTATTATTATTATTTTTTTTTTTTAAATTCTAAATTTAAAACTAAACTAAAAATCTAAAACCTAAACAATAGAACAAAATACTAAAATAAGGACTAACTTTTTTAAGCTTTTGATTTTTTAATTTTTTTGTAATTTTTGTAATTTTTATGATTTTAAAATTAAAAATTAAAAATTTAAACAAAACTGAAAGAAATCGATCTAAAACTAAACTTTAGTTCTAAAATCTAATACTAACTAAAAGGGCCTAACGAAACAATATAAAATCTAAAATCTAAATAAAACTAAAATCTAAACTGAATTAAAAGAAACCTTTTATGCCTTTTATAACCGTTTTTTTTTTAATTTAAAATAAACGAAACTAAAATTTACATAAAACCTGAAGAAAAACAAAGCAAAAATCGATTCCTTCCTTTTTTTTGGTTGCTTATTATTATTATTAATTTTTTTTTTTCAATTTTTAAATCTTAAAAAAAAAATCAAAATCTGAATTAAAAAGAAAAAAGAAAAAAACTAACTCTAAACCTGAAACGTGATGTATATCAACACTAAAATCGAAATTTGTTATACAAATGAATGCATACGACTAACCCTAAGCTAAAACGATGATATCATACGATGAAATCAAAGCAAACTTATCCAGGCGTAGATCTTTCACTATTTTTTGCTTTGTACGTAGGTCATGGCTGCCTGAGGAGCAGTGGGTCGAATGAGGAGCTCAGGCCTGAAGACGTGGAGCTGGAGGGATAAACTTTCCTGCAGGGTAGTGGAGAATGAAATCACGTGGATGGGGGGCTCGACAGCAGAAGAATGGAGCATAAAGTCACTGCGTGGGGCAAGGAATGTGACTGCGTAGAGTTTGAAAGCTCACGCGTTTTGCAGGAATGGAATTAACGCAGGCAGCGGATCAGGCTTTGTATAATGGTTGAAGAGCAACAAGGCGAAACAACAAAAATTTTGAAGTTTGCTGTGCGTGCAAGTTTAGAGCTACATGCTTTTTTATTTTTTTGTTTGCAGATTGGACGGAGGTGCTACGATGGGTGGATCTGAAGGACGCAGCATGTAATGGCAGCGTTGAAAGCCGCGTGGGTAATGAGCTGCGTACAGGAGATAGCATGTGCAGCGCAACAGGAATGGCCGGAGAATTAGATGCAAGATTCAATGAAAGATTGACAGTAGCGTGTGGAGAAGCTGGGATGACTGCAGAAATGTATATAAAACTCTATGCAGATTTGCCTCAAAAAAAATTTTCAAAATGTCCCTGTAACACAATGAAACCCTGAGCAATAGCAAGGAGCTAATCAAACCCTCGAAAATCTTCAGAAAACCCTGCAACCTGTAATGGAAAGACAAACACCCAAAGAATATATGTTCAAAAACTAAAACCCTACAAACCAATTACAATATTTACAGTTTTATGACTCTACAACAACCATATTTGTTAGTAATCCTCAATAATATTTTCAGAATTTCAGATTTACTATGAGATACTTTGGAACTCTCATGCAATTCAAAAATAAATTTAAATGATAGACCCAGAATCGAAACTAGACGGGCTCTTCAAGAAAATGCTTTGCAGGAGTTGGCTGGTTCAGCCGAGAACTTCCCCAAACACTCGTTGATCTTCTCAATCTAGATTTCCTACACAGCTCACTTTAGCTATTAATAAAGAGGGAAAAAACAATACTAAATTCCAAATCCAATGGAGATACCTGCCATTACTTTCAAAAATTTTATTACCATTAAAACCCTATTGAGTGAACAAGATACCTGTGTTCAACATCACTCTTCACCAAGCTATTACTAATGGCTGAAAATAAAATTATGCAGAAAATAAAACAGCTTACAGCACTTCAGGAGAGTAACACCAGCAAGATTTCAACCCCAAAGTCTTTCTTTATTGCACCAGAAAAAGTTTACAAGAGAGCTTTCTTCAGCACAAGACTCACAGATCCAATGATCTCAAATGACCTCTAGCACTCTTTTTAAAGGAAAAATTCCCAACGGCTAGTTCGAGTGATCCATGTCAAAATGATCTCGACCGTCGATGAGGATAAAGATATCTTTTAATCTCATCCATCGAAATTTTAATAAATTAAGAGTTAAAATTTTGCATTTGTTTTCTCAAAATTTCGACTTATTATTATTATTATTATTATTTTTTATTTTTTATTTTTTTTACTTTCTTTTATTTATTATTATTATTTTTATCTATTTTTTGATTTTTTAATTTTCTTAATTTTTCAATTTTTATTTTTGGATCCTCGAACTTAGCCTTTGGAAAAATCACCTAGGACCTAGGACTTAGGACTTATGAGGGGATTAAAACATTTTCTAACCCTCAAGACACTTTACATCATGACTTTTACAATTTTACATCTCAATGGGGAAAACCCATTTGACATAAACCCTCATAGACCACCCAGTTCTGCGACCAAATATAATCTAGCAGATCAACGCACTAGGATTCCCCTAAGATTTTAATGACAAAATTCATTCCGTCTTTGGGGTTAGGCTGAAGGAAAACTCTGCCGATCAAAGATCGGTGAGACAAAAAACCTTCCGGGACGTAGATTATCACTAAAAAATTAGGTCCACCTAGGCAATTTACATATATGACTTATATTTGCTAAGATTATTTACAATTTACACATGTAGACTGGGTTTACAACATAACACAATCAGGCTGATGATGGAAGTCGAATGGCACAGACACATCGATGAAGCGCTATCCCTTTTGAAAAAAAGGGGGGTGTACTGCTATGGGTAGTTGACACGTAGTGGTCAACACTCATATCTGGTAATTGTGAAAATTTCTGAATCTAACAAGTTAGAAATCCTACTACAATAAACTGATTTGCATTACCTACTTGTGTTCTTCATTTAACAAGTTACTTTTCGAATTATTCAGAAAATATTAATGCAAATACACTGTAGCCTACACCAATATATAGATCAAGTACTGAAAAATAAATGAGACAAACACACAAAGGACCCACTTATTTTTGGACTAAATGTCCCCGAACCCAATGCAGGAAAACCGGTGCAGCAGCTCTGAGGGTTTTCTATTATTAAGCAGTAGTTTTGAATACAAATGTTGGTTGCCCTCCCGACAAACCAGTGACAGAGAAATATAATGGCAGCAGAAAACTTGAGTGAGTTTTACCTCACTTCACCTGGCAGATTTCAGTTGATCTGACAACAAAACTGGCTAGCCTTGGCTATAACTGCGCTGCCCCTTCACAGTAACTACGTGGGCCTATGTGGAGCTCTCTGGGGCTCTACATCAGCTCTTCTACCCATTGTGTTAGCTTTCCCGGCTGTTCTGACAGTTCCCCGACAATTCCGACTTTCTGCATGGAAGGTAGATTTCTCCTCTACGCTAGCCTTTCTGGCTCTGCATCAAGGTTGCGTGGGCCCAGACTGGCCCAACATCAGCTCTTCTTGGCTACTGTGCTGCCTCCACAAGCTTCTCTCTGCCTCTCTATCAGTATTCCCAAACTATCCCTGCCCCTCAGCTGCAAGATCTTCCTAATCGATTTTCCTCCTGAGAACTTCTAACCTCAGAAAATCGATTTCCTCAATCTCTGTGTGTGTGTTCTCCAACTGACCCCAAGCCTTCCTTTATACTTTTCCTGTTGAGAAATCAACAGTCGTGATCTAATCTCTAATCAATTGCTAAGATTAAATTAGACTTGATCCTCATCTCTTAGAAGCTTCTCACCCATATTTTCATTAATACCCATTAATATTTTAATTTTCCTAAGTTTAGACTTAGGAACCCCATTAAAAATATTAATTATTTTAATAAAATACAATTCGGGTGGAATTTCACCAAACAATTTCTGGGTCTTGGTGATCTCATGTGTTCTAGCCCCTGCACAAAATTTCGGAGCTCGAGCGCATCTAATGCTACCCCAAAAATCAAGACTCCTTATTAGAGAGGAATGTGCTCTAGCAATACTTCCCAGCAGAAGTATCACACTAATCCACGACATTAGTTCTCTGCACTGCTAATGCTCGGCCTGTTGCCCCTCATCCACTGCTCTGCTGCAATCTATACTGCTACCCATGACACTGCCAACGTTACTACTGCATCCATACTGTAGCCCCCTCTCAATATGCTGCATTATGCTACCCATAGCACTGCCACTGCTAACTGCTGCATTGCAACTTAGTTGCTAAGTAGTAAGCAACTGGAAAGTCACCCAAAAGCTAACATGCTGGTCAATCTGGATGCCTCTTGACGATGAAGCTACCTCTGCTGCTGATTTGTGCTGACCCTTTGATCCTACTGCATTGCTGTTGTATCTTCTCTGTGCCTCCCGTGCCATTGCAACACTCCACTGTGCTGCTTCAGACTTTGGCACTCAGTTCTGCCACTGTTGCTTCATTATCCCTCGCACTAACTGACTCCCATCATTCTGCTACTGTCATTAAGGCTCCTGTAGCTGTATGTGATCCAAGAGTTTGGGCACCTCGAGGACCCTGCCCTTTATATAGTCCTCCCGACTGTAGCTCAATATCGTCCACCTCTTCTCTAGAGGTGCATGAGCACTCATGGCACAATCATCATTGTCCTCTCTATCATATTTCACTAGAGTAGCCTTTGAGACAGATTTTTCTTCTTTGCCCTTCCTCCGATGGCATTGTGAGGCGAAATGACCCATTTCTCCACATCTGAAGCATTTGACTTTGGATATGTCCTTTTTCTTTCGTTTCTGTTGCCCTTGTTGTCCCACTGATGCAAGAGCCGCATCCTCCTCTTCCTCCTTGATTTTGATCCCTTTGCTGTTGCTTCTTGCCTTGGTCAATGTCTGATCTCTTCCTGTCGAAGAGTTGCCCACATCTCCTCCCAACTGGGAAGAGAAGCCCTGCCCAAGATGCTTTGGACAAAGTTTCCCAGTCTTTAGTGATTACATTCAGGGCAGTCCTGACCATTAATTCAACATTCTGTTGTAGACCCTATGGAAGTTAGCTAGTCACGGATCCTTTGCAACTTGAGAAGGAAGGGATCGATTTCTTCTCCCTTCTACATTTGAAATTGTATTAGCTGACTCTCAAGAAAAATCTTTCACTGAACATAAGTTCCATTGTACTAAGTGGTCAAGGCCTCCCACATTTCCCTTGCTGTGTCTTTCTCAACATTATGTGGGATCATATGATCCTTGACCCTGTCCAAGATCATGCGCTTCGCTTTCCCCTGAGCCTCCTTGTACTTCTTGAGAGGATCAACTCAACCAAATAGCAACCGTCCTCAAGGCATAATCCTTGATGTGATTTTTATCCAAAATTGCCAGGATCCTGGTCTTCCAGATGACGAAGTTGGATGCTCCATCCAACCTGTCCTGATCCGTCAAACTGTTAATGACCATCTCTGCTCAAATGAATGTCGAACTGGTTCTCCTCTCCCTCTTTCATTGCTACCCCAACAAAACTTGGATTTGGATTTCTTTGGCTCTAGAAATCCTCTAAGGAACAATCTCCCTCTGAATTTCGATTTCCTTCACGACAATCCTTCTGCTAACAACTGTCAAACCACCCCTCTCTAATCTCTTTTTGCTGCTGCTCATCACTGGATCTAGATTTCTTGGCAAGAAATCTTTTGAGGAATTGATTCCCTCTACTTTGATTCTGCCCCTTTAGGTACTGTTCTACACCAACATAATCAACTTGCCACTAGCAACTCTAGATGAAATCTATGCTGCACCTCTAGCCATGACAACCAGAAAAACGAGACTCAACAGTCTCTGCACTGGCCTAGTAACCACTGCGCTGTCCTCTGTAGCAGCAATGTCACCCAATCAGGCTGACACAGGCTCTGCGTGAGCCTCTCTTGGTGACTGCGTCACCCCTCCTCTACTCTCTCGGCCAGAAACTGCGCTGTCTCTCGGGACAACTCTCATCACATAGATTTTTCCTTTGTTCTTTCGTTGATGGCTTCAGTCCTCCTTGATCTACAATCGCTTTGATACCATGTGAAAATTTTTAAATCTAACAAGTCAGAAATCCTACTGCAGTACACTGATTTGCATTACCTACTTGTGTTCTTCATTTAACATGTTAGTTTCAGAATTACTAAGAAAATATTAATGCAAATACACTGTAGCCTACACCAATATATAGATCAAGTACTGAAAAATAAATGAGACACACACAAAGGACACACTTATTTTTGGACTAAACGTCCCTGGAAAAACCTAATGCAGGAAAACCGGTGCAACAACTCGGAGGGTTTTCTATTATTAAGTAGTAGTTATGAATACAAATGTTGGTTGCCCTCCCGACAAGCCAGTGACAGAGAAATACAATGGCGGAAAACCTGAGTGAGTTTTACCTCACTTCACACGATAGATTCCAGTTGATCCAGCAGCAAAACTGGCTAGCCCTGGCTACAACTGTGCTGCCCCTTCACTGTAATTGCATGGCCCTGCATGGAGCTCTCTGAGGCTCCGCGTTAGCTCTTCTCTCCATTGCATCAGCTTTCCCAGTTGTTCAGGTAGTTCCCCGGCAGTTCCAACTTTCTGCGTGGAAGGCAACTTTCTCCTCTACGTTGGCCCTTCTGGCTCTGTATCAAGGCTGCGTGGGCCCAAACTGGCCCAATGTCAGCTCTTCCTGGTTACTGCTTTACCTTCACAAGCTTCTCTCCGCCTCTCTATCAGTATTCCCGAACTATCCCTATCCCTCTTCTGCAAGATCTCCCCAATCAATTTTCCTCTTGAGAACTGCTATACTAATATATAAAAGGTGAGATATCAGATATACACATAAATATAAATACTATGTTTATAATATCTACATAGAAATATTGTTACAATGCAACTGAAAATTGTATTTTGACATATCCATATCTCCATAAGTTTTCAGTTATTAATTCTATGGAGTTCAGCGAGGCAACAACTCCTATCCATCTTAAATGATCAAAAAAATTATATATCAAGGGGTTTGCTCCCTCTTGTCACTTGATATATCTAGGGTTAAGATGGATCTACATTGGTATTTAATAAAATTCAAGAAACACTATACATGAGAAAGTTGAGAACAATAACTATCGTCTTTATTTATAGAGCCAATGAGATAAACCATATTTCTTGTTCAAGATAGATGTATTTTAAAATGCTATGAATATGCTATAATATTATTAATTGACCGTTACCTTGAACTGGATGTCTGTCATACTTTCGGTAATAAACACCAGCCATTTCTAGTTCAGGAGTCTGTTTTGCAAATTTTATAACTTGGATACATGATCTCTTCACTATCTATTATTACAGCTATGCATCACAACGATTTTTCATTCTGTGAATTGTTTAATGAAATTTAACTCAAATGCTGTGCTTGGAAGTAATAATCATCTAGTATAAGATATTTATAATTTACTTTCACAAAGCTAGGTTTGGAATTGGCTCATTGAAGATAAATTTTTGAGCACTTAGAAGGTTCATTTTTTTTTTTTTTTTTATCTATGCTTGAATCACTTGAAAGTCATTATTTACAGATGGCAGTTAGATGGACAAGTGGATATAGTATTGAGGAAGCAACACCCGTTGTTGAGTGGGGTTTTCAAGGAGAAGTGTCAATGTTCCTGTCACCAGCTGGAACATTGACATACACCCGTGACATGATGTGTGGTATAAACTTTCTCTCTTTGTTCTCTTCTATTTTGTAATGTGACAAATGATACAAGGGAAGTAAATCTTCGTAGAAAGAAAGCATATTTTGTGTCTCAATAATTTTTTGCAACACATACTGTAAAACAACTTGGTTGTACCTTTATTGTCCTTTGTTAACATGTGGATGTGGACCATGAATTTTTATATCAAGTTGACATGTACCTGCTTTCTTCTGTCCCAAGTCTTAGACTCTGCTTAATAATCTATCCATAAGCCCTCAAGGCCTAGCCCAAGTTGCAACTATATTAAAATTGTGTGACCCAAATGAGAACCCACAGCAATAGTTTTGTAGTTTATTTTTCCATATAATGTGTGTATCCACCATATTGTGTATGTTTGATACTGAAAAATCCTTGACCAGATTACTGTACCATGCCTTTGCTCTCAGAAGCATCTAGTCCATTCAAGCCCTACAGCAAGTCCTCGAATGTCAAATAAATTTGTAATTACCTAGAAAAGATGCTTGGAGAACATCCTGCACATGGCGAACCTTGTTCAGAAGATAGGTGTCCTCATCAGCCACTATATATATGCAAATTGATTGCAAATTATGTTGATGCTTTGAAGCTACACTGTAAAATGCGGATTAGTAGTAGCATGCTTTACTAATTGCTGTTAAGGAACAAAAATAGAACATCCACATTCAAGCTGCAGGAATAGCAGTCACTAGTGCAATGCGATGTGATTTTGAAACAAAATCTTATCAGTGGGAGGCTAAATGTGTTGCAGTTAATGAACAATTTTTTGATGAATTCAGTGACCTGTTTTCCTTATTTGCTTCACAGAAAGAGTTCTCTTGTTTTATTGTTTTCTTATAGGTAATTTTTTCTAAACTAATGGCACAAAATAAATTAAATATTGTTCATAAATAAATCTGCAAAAGCTACCTGAAAATTTATGTAGCTAGCATTTTCACCCTTAATATTGAGGTAAGCAACCTCTTCAAAATATCAAACAAATGGCCTCCCTAGATATGTTCAAGCATAAGATAGTCTACTTGATATTTATACTCTTTTATAATCTATTTCCTTTCTTATCCCCATTTCTTTGTGGATTCTTTATTGATGAAGGTTTGACTCGAGAAGTCTGTTACAATCTAAACTAGCATCTAAGTGGAAAAGGCCTAATCCACAGATGCAACTTTAGGGTAACTAATAAGAGGTATCATTGTCATATCAATACAGCCTTCTCTTCACTTTTGGCTGGCTCTCTAGTGGCCAAGTGGGGTATCCCTTAACTATACAATGATTATGAGAGCCTACAAAAATGAATCTTAATATTATCAACAACAAGTTGCAAAGACATACTTTAATGATGAAGAATCAAATCCAATGAAAGATATAACATGTAAAATTCGAAGTATTCAATGCTTTAGTGTTGTAGACTGTACTATATAGTGCTTTATACAAGTTGTTTTAACCTTAATTGAAACGCACATACATCACATAAAACCACTTAGATGCAAAGTAATAAAAAATAAAGTAGATCAAATCCAAATCTGGTTTTACGCAGCATTATTGGAACTGGATTAGAACCAATGGAATTGACTGGTCTGACCAGTTTGGAGGCAAAACTGGTCTAACTAGTTTCCCTGAACTAGAAAAGGCCAGTTCGGTACAGAGCTAATATTTTTTCACCAAGCTGGCTGTTCCATATGACATCGTACAACACAACTAAGGACCCACCAAACTCGAAAAAAAGAAAAAAAAAAATTGAGTGGGACAGCCTAATACTCAACTCTAGGTCACTAATGTTATGTAGTTAATAGTAATGTCAAATTCATCCTTTTATTTATAATGGGCATTATCATTAATTGTTTGAGGATGTATGGGAGTGGTTACAACCTCATTGGATTTCATATGGAAAAGAAGAATTTGAGATCCTGTTGACCATTCAAATGTACATTTGAGTATTTGTCAACTACTCCATGATCAAAGTACACTTTGATCATTCCAGTGTCATCATATCACTGTGAATTTCAGAACTTCACCATCATAATTCAGCAGACTGTCAGCATGTTGTATTCCAAATTCTGCAACTCTGCGAGGATATTGTAAAAATGATTCTAGTATGATGAAAATTGAGACATGTACCACATCTAGGTAGCTTAGGATTTGCTAGAGAGTTGTCACTCTAGGGAGTTTCTTTCCTTAGCTAATTATTTGTATTTCTCAAAATTAAATAGTTAGTTAAGTTTTTCTCCCAAATATCTCCCAACGCTGGGGTGAGGTTTGATGGTAAAGTATTAGGTGAGTCCTAGTTTATAGAGTCGATGTATATTACCATGCTAGATCATGTCTAAAGTTTCACAAAATTTGGTTGTGTCTAAGGGTGAATTTTTTATTTATTAAAAATTACCACTGGTCAGGATTTTTAATAATTACTTGATGTGAAATGTAAAAAGTGTTGTCTATAGAAGTTGTAGGGGGTATGAGTACTCAAAATTAGTCCTTAGCACCTCAACTTTATATCTAGACACACTATGAGGATAAGAAAATGTGCCTTAACCTGTTATTTTTTTTTTTCCCATTTTTTGGCAAAAGACTGGCCAAAAAAATTAGCCATAAATTACCCAGAAAATAAAATGAGAGGAAAATAAAATTCTCTCCAAGTAGAAAAAACGATTTAAAATTGAAGTGGACTTTTCCAAGAAAGAAGTCAAGTCAAAAAATGGAGTAATCTCCACAAATCAAGCAGGAAAAGTCGCAAGGAAAATTCGTTGGTCCTTCATAACGGCTAATGGTCTAGAAAATCAGTTTTCTCAAGGCAGATGGTATGAGGATTTTTTGAGGCAAAAGATTGGAAAATATTTTTGGTGGTCCAAACCATTTCAATAATCAATTTTAAGTCCAACCTCCACTCCTCCAAGGCAAACAAATTTCTTTCTCCATGGCCTACGCAGGGGTTTCTAGAGAAATCGATTTCTCTTGTGGTCAAAGATGAGCAATAACTTGGACCTAGCCGTTTTACACTTGGAGAGGCTCCTCTCTCTCATTTTTTTTATAAATTGAGCTTTTGATCTCTCATTGTATCATTGTAAGATCAAGCTCTTGGCTAAGTGAAGCTCTGTTGGGTTATGTGCTCAATATTTTTTGAATAATAAAGAAAGTCTTTGGGGGCTTGTCGTTGCTCAAATTGTATAGGCATGTTGTAATAAGGACTCAAGGTGGGGGTTGTCACTCTGATCCTTGCCCTCTTTGTTCTAGCTGTCTCCCTATAGCAGGCTATGAGGGGTAGTCTCTATGAAATGTGAAGATGCAAGACTTGTTGGCAACCAACAAGTTCGAGATTCACAACTGAATGGCCTAGCAACTTGGTTGATTTAGCAAGTTTAAGGATTAGATTAGATTATCGTGAGAGACCAGTGCCTTATGGAGTCAAATACTTGCTTAAGAAATTATATAGCAAGTAAGGCTCTAGTGGAGAATGCAACAGGTAGAAAGATCCAGACTCTTCAGTCAAATAATAGAGGTGAGTACACCAGCAAGGAGTTCCAAGAGTTCTGTACTAGGGTAGGAATCATGTGAGAATGGACAATTCCTGACAACCTGCAACAAAATGGGGTTGTTGAGAGGAAGAATCAGTCTATTTCAGAGGCAACGAAAACAATGCTCTATGACCAGGATCTCCCATGATATTTATGGGTAGAGACATGAAGTACAATGATTTATATTCAGAACCGTTTCCCACATAGAGCGCTTGGCAAGATGACTCTCGAGGAGGCTTTCATCGGGAAAATCCCAGATGTCAGTCACTTCAGGATATTTCGTTGCCTAGCGTATTGTCACATTCCAGGTGAAACTCATTTGAAGTTAGATCTGAATACAGAGCGAGGTTACTTCGTTGGGTACAATGAAGCCTCGATGGATACAGGATCTTCATCCCAAGGGCCAAGAGGATAATTGTTAGGGGGGATGTCAAGTTCATGGAGGACCAGACATACAAAAGGTCCAGAGTTGCCAACAACTGAAGGTCATACTGAGAAGCTAGCAAAAGCTCCCAGAGTTGAGTAGCAGAATCAGGGGCAACAATAGGACACGGGTATAGTGACCAATACGAGCATGAGCTCAGGTGCGAGTGGTCCTGAGGCTTGACAGAGCATGGAGCAACAAATTAGTGAAATGCGTCAGGAGGAAATGGAGTTGGATATTCCTAACTCTAGTGTTAGCATGCAGAAGCGAGAGGTTCACACTACACTTAAGGACGCTTAGGGGTTTGTGGGGACTCCTAGGACAGGTAGGAGAGAGCAGAGACAACCAGAGTGTGTCATGTCCCTTCCTAATTATTTTGGAACAAGATTCATTTTTGTATTATGGGGCCAATTTTGGAGCTAGTGGACCCCATTTGATTTTATTAGGAGATTAAACTTATCAAAAGTTATTTGTGTTGTAGTTAAGTTACGCACTTCCTAGTTCGATTTGCATGGAGGTGGTTAAGTTTTGCATGATGGTGGTTAAGTGAGGGCCCACGATGGAGGACAAATTGGAGGGAAAAGTGCTCCACGAAATCTATATAAGGAAGGCAACTTTCCTCATCTCATTCATTCATCTTTTTGGTAATATTGATTTCTCTTTGATCACTCGAGCTGCTTTGCCGAATCACTTGCTATTCAGCACGAGTTCTTCAAGCGAAGAGCTCACTCTTTCTTCAGGAGACTTTGAGTGCCACCCTAGGAAGGTTTTCTTTCATTTCTTTAGGAGGATCTCAGTGTGATTCCCAGCAATTGCCTCCATCTCCAAGTGGTGCATATTACATAAAGGCCAAGTCTCATAAGGATTTCTAGGCCTAGGAATGATCTTTACAAGATACATTCTCAAACCCTAGCCTCAAGGATCCTCCTAACCCTTCCTAGAGAGCTTATCACCTTGCTTTCAAAGCAAGCAAGCCACACGATTGAGTCTCTCTTACAAATAGGCCTTGGGAATCACCCTTTATCCTCTCATTGACACATCCATTATTGTGATTCCTCTTATAGCGGGTCTCTTCTCATCGGTGAAAGTCTGTAACAAGTAGGGAGCATTAGCTGAGGTGACAGTGGGCTATTGCTCAATTGTTGCCCTTGAATTAGTAGTTGCCCTATAGGATCCCCTCCTTGGACCTCTGCTAGTTTGAGTGGTAGCAGGCTCCAAATATAGTGATCAAGGGGGTGGCCCCTTGATGTCCAAGCAAATCAAATGTGGTGTCCCCAAGTGGGTGTGGGGGCACAATGACATACTCATGGGTCTCCAAGTGTATTGATAATTCTTGTATACCATCTGTAAGGGCTAGAATGATGATATAAGCCCTCCCTGTCTTCCATGGTAAGACACATCCTCATTTGGGCCCTCGAACATTTGCCAAGTTTGTGGTGCAAGTGTGAAGCCGGTTGCGCACGGTGGTCCAAGTGCATCATCATCATCCAAAAGGTGGAATACGAGCAATCATGAATAGTGCTGAGGGACCCATGAAGTGGCAATGTACTCTCTGTTATGGTGGAGGCCCATGGCTCTCAATAGTCACCTTACAAGTGCCAATATGACCTTCTAGAGGGCTTGGACCCCGTATAAGGAGACCAAACCTCAAATGGAGACCCACTTGCAATCTTGCATAAGATCTAATGTGTCCCCTTGCCTTCCTGTATAACAAGACATTAGAGTAATCGAGTAAAAGAGCTTATAGATCATGGAATCAAATGGACACTTCATGGTGGCATGCCCTTCCATAGTGGGCTTTAGCATGTACAGGTGTCTCCAAGCTCAATAAGGGGTTAACGAAGGACCCTGTTAGGTGGTTTCTACCTCTAAATGGGGTGACATGTCCATGGTACATCCATCAATTGGTAGGTAGCATGTGAGATAATGGTGGAACAGAATCGGGTATCAGGGAAAGGCTCCAAGCCACATGTCATAGTACAAGGGTAGCCATAATAAGGGAAGCCCACACTTGGGTGTATGAATGTAGGGGGAAGAAATTGTGGTACATGAGTTACCCTGGCCTTTGTTTTTCCACCCTTCTTCATATGCCTTTTGCCTTTTATTGATTTTATTTTATAATTGCTTGGGGCTCCTGTGGATGAGAGCATGATTTGTGTGATATAGCAGTTATTACCCCTTTAAGGTGGTGTGGTTCATTGCGCACCATGGGTTGGGACAGCCATGGGTCCTTAATGATGTAAGGGGCCAATATGAGGGGCCCTAGGAACCGAGGTGATGGCCATAATGATAGGGGTAGAGCTCATGCTTGGCTTTTGCTCATGTGCTAAATGTGTATGTCTCGGCCAATTTTTGCATTTTATGGTACATTTCCTATTGAGAGTGGCCAAATTATGTTTTTTCTTTTCTTTTAATTGCATCAACCTCCGAGGCATTGTTCTAGGCTCGATCCAAAGTGTGGACAAGGGGAGGGGAAGCTAACTCCTTGTGGACCCGAATGGGAAAAGTGATGAATGGGGTTTGTTACCCACCATTTTGTGGGTGATGACCCTAGGAGAAATCTTTTTCTCCAAGATGGTCCTCAGCTGGCAACCAACAGCCCCTTGCAGCCACTAGCTAGGTCACTGTGCCATTTATCTGCCACCTGGACCAACAATGTGGTCCCTCACCCATCTACCATGATCGTATGTTTGAAGATGGGCCTCTCGAACCTAAAGATATGTCCTGTCATTTGGTAATTGAGTATTGTAGTTTGCTTATCTTGGACACTTTTGGGAATGGATTAATGGGCAGATTTGGTGGAAAGAATGGTTTAGGTCTGTCCCCTTGTCCCCTAGACCCCTTTTGGATATTAACATTGTATTCTAGTCCTGTGGGATCTCTTTTAATGAGCATTTGGCTTTAGGGATGGTATTTCATGGGAAACCCTGTTTTGGTTGCATGGTCCCGCTCCCTTATTTGCTTATATTACCCCTTTTCCACTCATTTTCACCCCATTCATCATCTCTCCCACCTGAGTCCACATTTCTCAACTGGGTGCATGTAGGGTTAGCTCGCCCCTTCCCCTTGCCCACACCTTGGGTCATGGCCTGGAATGATGCTCGAAGGTTGACGTAACTAAAAAGAAATATAAAAGCATATTTGGCCACACTCAACATGAAAATGTACCACAAAATGCAAAAGATGGCCGGGACAAACACATTTAGCACGTGCGTAAAAGCCAATACATGAGCTCTACCCCATCATCATGGTCATCACCCTAGTTCCTATAGGTTCTATGAACTGTTGATTTGGGGTAGCATCGAATGTGCTCTAGCCACGAAATTTGGTGGAGAGGCTAAGGCATATGAGATCTCCAATACCCAGAAAGGGTTTGGGCAGATTCTAAACAATTTGGGAGATATTAAAATAATTAATATTTTTAATGGAGTCCCTAAGTCTAAACTTAAGGAAATTAAAATATTAATGTGAATTAATATAAAACTGTGTTAGAATAGTCCATAAGTCATGGATCAAGCCAGATCTAATCTTAGTGGTTGATTAGGGACTTAATCTCGGTCATTGATTTGTCAATGAGAAAAGTATAAGAGGAGGTTTGAGGGTCACTTGGAGAACACACCAGAGTGATCAGTCATTCTATTCTCTAGAGCGGGGTTTGCTAAGAGAGATAGAATCATTGATCGGGAGAGAAGTTGAGAGGCATTGAGTATAGAGAGACAGAGAGGCAGAGATAGTGCCGGGATAGCAGCAGAGTAGCCAGAGAGAGAGAGAGACACAGGAGCAACCAGTGCTCCCGCAAGTCCACGTAGAGGCAGCTAAGTGTTGCGCAGAGCACTAGAGGGGCCAGCGTAGCTGACGTAGAGGCTCAGAGAGCTGACGCAGGGCCTCTTGGGGCTGACGCAGTGCCAGCGCTGGGCTAGGAGAGGCTGACGCAATCCAAATTGGGCAGACACTGGGGTTTCTCGAGCAGATTGGTGCTGAGTAGCTGCCGAAAGGATTATCCAGGGTTTTAGCCAATAGATTTGTTACAAACCGAGAGGTATTATTGCTAAGCGAATTCTTTGTTGGGTAGGCCAGTTTCGGCACCGAGATTGTACTTTGATATTGCTTAATAAGAAAACCCTCCGATAGTAGCACCAGTTTCCCACATTGGGTTTTTCTGGGGACATTAGTCCAAAAATAATGGTGTCATGTGGTGTGTTTGTTCTTGTTTCTTTTAGTTGCTGATCTGTAATATGTTGAGCATGCACTGGTATTTTTTTTCAATATTTACTTTGTAAATAACTTGTTAAGGAAAAATAAAAAGTAGGTAGGAATAAATCAGAAAAGCTGCATGAAGGGTTTCTAATTAAATAAACTTAGAAACTTCAACATGGTATTAGAGCATGGTTACAGATCATAGGAGAACTGAGGACATCAACCAAGCAAAGCAACAACAGCAGAAAACAGCTGCCCTGAGTGACAAAAGTTGTTTCTAGCAGAGAAGTAGCAAGGAAGGGGTGATGCAGTGCCTGCATCATCAAGTTCAAGCCAAGAAGAGGCAGCGCAGAGGCTAAGGGAGGCAAAGACATGCTCACACAGAGCCCAGGAGGGTTGACACAGTTGGCTGAGGAAGTTGATTTGTCGGTGTCGGGATTGCGCAGAGCCTAGGAGCTCTAACCTTCAGGTTGCTGGGATTTAGGAGGCTGTGGGTAAGCTGCAAAGTGGAGTTCGTGGGGTACTGTAGTCAGAACAGTAGCTAACATGGCAAGGCCAAGGTAGAGGGAGATGCTGTCGAGGTGGATTTCTAGCCAAGGAATCCGGATTAGTGTTGTTGTTGCATAGACGATCAGAGAGGGGCAACTTTATGTTGGCAGAAGGATTTCCAGGTGGGAAATCAGGACTCAGAGGGAGTCCAGAAGAGAATTTCTAGACAGGAAGTAGAGAGACTCGGTAGGAGTCGAACTAAGAACTTTTAGACGAGAAGTGGAGAGACGCAGCAGGAGTCGAACCGAGAACTTCCAAATGGGAAGTAGAGAGACTCAACAAGAGTTGAACCGAGAACTTCCAGATGGAAGTAGAGAAACTCAGCAGGAGTGGAACCAAGAACTTCCAGACAGGAAGTAGAGAGAATTGGAGGAGTCAACAAGAAGAGCAGAGAGATGGCCATGAATGGGCTGAGGGATTATGACAGGTTGGATGAGGCATCCAACTTTGTCATCTGGAAGGCCAGGATCCTTTTTGTTTTGTGTGCCATGAGTGCACACAAACCACTTGAGCAGAAGTGGGGAGACATCGAGTTGTAGTCAGACAGACTACAGGCAATGAGGGGCAGGATCCTCAAGGTACCCAGCCTCTTGGATTATACCTAGCTACGAGAGCCCCGAAGAGGAGTAGCGGGATTGGCAGATGTCGGTAGAGACGGAGATGGAGTGGCAGAAAGAGCTATAATGCATGATTCCAAAGACATCGCGAAGCTAGCGGGCTGCAACAGTGCGAGAGGCACAGAAGTGTTGCACCAGTGCAGGATGGCACAGAGAGGTGTGCAACGGTGCAAGATGCATGGAGTTGTTGCAGCAATGCAGAGGTCAGAGAGGGAGCACTTGTCAGCGATAAAGGGAGCTTCAACATCGGGAGTGTCTCTAGCCTGACAAAGATGTCATATTTCTGATTCAGTCATCGGAGATTCCACAGTAAGAAGATTTTTCTGCCAACGTTTCGAATCCCAACTGGGATCCATCATCAGGGAGCACTAGTTAGCAGTGGCGGTGCTATGGGTAGCACAATGCAGCGTGATGAGGGGATGCAGTGCAGATGCAGCAGTGGCAGTGGTAGGGCCATGGGCAACAACACGGATGCAGATGGAGCTGTTGTACAGATGCAGCAGTGGCAATGGCGGAGCCATGAGTGGTAGTACGAGATGCAACAGTATAGATGATGGGCAGCGGGCCTAGCATCAAGGATCGATGTCGGATGATCAGAGTAATACTCAGTAAGGAGTATTGCTAGAGCACAGTCTTCGCTAAGAGGGAGTGTTGATTTGGGGTAGCATCGGATGTGCCCTAGCCTCAAAATTTGGTGGAGAGGCTAAGGCACATGAGATTTCCAATACCCAAAAAGGGTTTGGGCAAATTCTAAACAGTTTGGGAGATATTAAAATAATTAATATTTTTAATGGAGTCCATAAGTCTAAACTTAGGGAAATTAAAATATTAATGTGAATTAATATAAAACTATGTTAGAATGGTCCAAAAGTCATGGATCAAGCCAGATCTAATCTTAGTCGTTGCTTAGGGACTTAATCTCGGTCGTTGATTTGTCAACGAGAAAAGTATAAGAGGAGGTTTGAGGGTCACTTGGAGAACACACCAGAGTGATCAGTCATTCTATTCTCTAGAGCGGGGTTTGCTAAGAGAGATAGAATTAATGATCGGGAGAGCAGCTGAGGGGCATTGAGTATAGAGAGATAGAGAGGTAGAGATAGTGTTGGGATAGGAGCTGAGGGGCATTGAGTATAGAGAGACAGAGAGGCAGAGATAGTGCCGGGATAGAAGCAGTGCAGCTAGAGAGAGAAAGACGTAGGAGAAACCAGTGCTCACGCAGGGCCACACAGAGGCAACTAAGTGCTGCGCAAAGAACTACTAGAGGCTCAAAGAGCTGACGCAGGCCTCTTGGGGCTGACGTAGGCCAAGCTAGGCTAAAACGGTGCCAACGTTGGGCTAGGAGAGGTTGATGCAGTCCAGATTGGGCAAATGCTGGGGTTTCTAGGGCAGATTGGTGCTGAGTAGCTGTCGGAAGGATTATCCGGGGTT
The DNA here is from genome assembly GCA_000404065.3 of Pinus taeda. Classification (NCBI taxonomy): domain Eukaryota; kingdom Viridiplantae; phylum Streptophyta; class Pinopsida; order Pinales; family Pinaceae; genus Pinus; species Pinus taeda. Next base: position 80,898 of record APFE030362058.1, read on the forward strand.
TCATCTAATAGATTTGTTAGAAACCGAGAGGTATTACTACTAAGTAAATTCTCTGTTGGGTAGGCCAGTTTTGACACCCAAATTGTACTTTGATATTGCTTAATAAGAAAACCCTCAGATAGCTGCACCGATTTTCCCACATTGGGTTTTTCTGGGGACATTAGTTCAAAAATAATGGTGTCATGTGGTGTGTTTGTTCTTGTTTCTTTTAGTTGTTGATCTGTAATATGTTGAGCATGCACTGGTGTTTATTTTCAGTATTTACTTTGTAAATAACTTGTTAAGGAAAAATAACAAGTAGGTAGGAATAAATCAGAAAAAGTGCATGAAGGGTTTCTAGCTAAGTAAACTTAGAAACTTCAACATGAACCTCCTTCATCATAAAGGAACCCATGGTTGTCCCAACCCCTGGTGGGCAATGAACCACCCTACCTTAAAAGGGGTATTCACTAATATATCTTATGCATCATGCTCTTACCCCCTTGACCCCCGAGAAGAAAGGCATATAAAGAAGGTCGAAAAATCAAGGTTGGGGCACCTCATAAACCACAATTTCTCTCCTATACATTATAGACCCAAGTGTGGGCTTACCTTTTATTAGCTACCCTTGTACCCCAGCATGTGACCCAGGGCTGCTCCTTCTCATCCCTATTTCATTCACCTATCTATCACATGCCACCACCTTTTGAATGATGTACCTTGAATATATTATCTCCTTTAGAAGTAAAAACCGCCTAATAGGATACTTGGTTAACCCCCTTTAGAGTTTAGGAGACTTTTGCATATCTCGAAGCCCATTATGGAAGGGCAAGCCATTATGAAGTCCCCACCTGTGGTCCAGGATTAGTAAGCTCATTTACTCAATTTCTCTTATGAATTTTTGTATTGATGGCTAGGGGGTGCATTGGATCATATGCAGGATTGCAGATGGTCTCCATCTTGGGTTTGGTCTTCCTATACAAGGTCCTAATCCTCCATAGAGCTGCATTGGCACATGTAAGGTGTGCGTTGAGAGCCATGGGCCTTCACAGCAGTAGACAACACTCGAAAGATCCCCAAGGATAGTCAAAGATGCTAGAGATACTCCCTTTGGACAAGGATGGAGATACTCCCTTTAGAAAAGGATGATGCTCCTGGTTCACCTTTGCCCAGCCGGTCCCAGAGATGTACCATGCACTTGGTAGCTGACCCAGAACTTGTAGGATGATGTGGCATCCCCTACACAATCATCATAGTCCTTGCAGACGATCTACAGGCATCCTTGACTCATTTGGAGACCCATGATGTTATTATTGTCTCGGCACACCCATTGGGAGCACCACAAGTTTATTGTTTAGAGAACAAGGGTCTTGTTACTCACCATTTTGTAAGTGATATCCCTAGGAGAAATTTTTTATAGGAGATGGTCCTCAACCGACAGCCAACAACCCCTTCCAACCACTAGCTAGCTCGTTCTACCACTTCTCCGCCACCTGAGCCAGCCATGTGCTCCCTCACCCATTTGTCATGATCGTATGTTTGAAGGCGAACCTCCCAAACCTAAAGGTATGCCTTGTCATTTGGTAATTGAGTATTGAAGTTTGCTTATCATGGACACTTCTGGGCATAGATTAATGGGGGGATTCAGCAGAAAGATGGGCTAGGTCAGCGCTCTTGTCCCCTAGACCCCTTTTAGATATTAACCTTGGATTCTAGTCTTGTGGGATCTCTTTTACTAACCATTTGGCTTAGGGATGGTATTTCATGGGAAACCTTGATTTTTGTTGTGTGGTCCCATTTCGTCATCCACATATATTGCCCCCTTTCCACTCATTATAACCCCATTCATCAGTTCTCCCACCTGGGTCAACATTCCTCCACTAGGTCCACATAGGGCTAGCTCCCCCCTTCCCCTTGCCCACACCTTGGGTCGGGCCTGGAATGATGCCTCGAAGGTTGATGTTGCTAAAAAGAAAAGTAAAAGTATAATTGGCCACATTCAACAGGAAAATGTACCATAAAATGCAAAAGATGGCTAGGACAAACACATTTAGCACGTGGGCAAAATCCCATACATGAGCTCTACCCCATCACCATGGTTCTTACAGGGCCAATAAGCCTCCTTCATCATATAATAACCCATGATTGTCCCAATCCCTGGTGGGCAATGAACCGCCCTACCTTAAAAGGGGGTGTCCACTGCTATATCTCACACATCATGCTCTTACCCCTTAAGCCTCGAGCAATTAGGTAAAGAAAAATCATTAAAAGGCAAAAGGGATATAAAGAAGGGTGAAAAAATCAAGGTCAGAGCACCTCATGTACTGCGATTGCTCCCTCCTATACATTATATACTCAAGTGTGGGCTTCCCCTTTACTAGCTACCCTTGTACCCCAGCATGTGGCTCAAGGTTGCCCCTTTTCATTCTCTACTCCATTCATCCCTCTATTTCATGCCACCACCTTTTGAAGAATGTACCTTGGACATATTGTGCCCTTTAGAAGTAGAAACCACTTAATAAGATACTTGGTTAAACCCATTTGGAGCTTGGAGACATTAGCACCTGCCAAAGCCCATTATGGAAGGGCAGGCCATTATGAAGTCTTCACTTGTGGTCCATGGTTTGTAAGCTCTTTTTCTTGATTTCCTCGATGACTTGTTGTACTGGAAGGGTACGGGACGCATTGGATCTTATGCAAGATTACAAGTGGTCTCCATCTTGGGTTTGGTCTCCTTATAAAGGGTCTTAATCCTCCAGAGAGTTACATTGGCACATGTAGGGTGTGTGTTGTGAGTCATGGGCCTCCACAACAGTAGACAACACTCCATGGATCCCTAGAGATGTTCAGAGATTGCTTGAGATTCAGCTATTTGACGAGGAAGATGCACTTGGTTCACCTTTGCCTAGCTTGCCCAACAGTTGTACTATGCAATTGGCAAATGTCCCAGGAATTGTATGCTGATGTGGCATCACTTATTCCATCATCTGAGTCCTTACAGATGGTCTACAGGCATCCTCAACTTACTTGGAGACCCATGAGATCACTTGTGTGCCCTTACAGCCATTGGAACACCACAGGTTTTTTATGTGGAGAACAAGGGGCCAACCTCTTGTCCATTACTTTTGGAAGTCCAACTCATAATTTTGGCACTTATGGACTTCATTAGGCTTCTTAGAGAGCCCAACGACATGCATCATTGATTATAGCCCAACGACATGCATCATTGATTATTTGACCTCTTTGGAGGCTTATTATTTTATTTATGAACTAGTTTGGTGGGCTTGTCACTAATGTATAGTTATTTGCGCATTATTTTAGTTGATGGGCTAATGTAGGCTCAAATTAGGTAATTCAAACTCCTAATGAGTGTATAAACAAGAGAGACATCAATTCATTTGTATCATCGCTTAGATTGGATCATTGTCTCTCTTGAGAATTTCAGATTTTTTGTTGGAGGACAAATTGGAGCATGGATGAATTTTGATGTTTGGATTGGATTTTCTTATCTTGGAGCTTATTTATTGGAAAATGTATTGATAGTTGGATATATTCTCTTACATCTAACTACAACTTTGATACTATTTTCTTTAACTTTTTCACATACATTGATCATGGGATTTTCGTTATTTTAGGGCTAATTGTTGCATGCATTGTGGAATTATGTTTCTATATAGCATATCTCTATGTATGGGCCATGTTTGTTGAATGAATTGTCCTAGAGATCAAAGTTATGTTGATAAGCCATCTTCATCTGCAAGCGAAGTATAAACACTTTAAGGTCACTTTCTTTTTCTGCCCTAACATTGGGTGAAGTTGCCCTTAGAGCCTCCTTGAGCTAGAAATGAGATCCTTCTTCATAATTCTTCCTGACTCCATATCCCCAAAAGGAATTAGGCACTGGTCCACCACAAGGTGATCACCTTAAACCTTTTCTTTACCTTTTTCCCTTCTTTCCTAGGTCTAGCCAAGTTGGTTCACCTAGGGCATCACTTTCCTGACAAAGTAGCCATAGAAAAAGTTCGATCACCTAGCCTTTACTGCGTCGTTGTGTCCTCAAGGTCTTCTCCAAATTTGAAGAAATTCCTATGGTGGGATTGTGAGATATCCCAAGCCCTAGCTTTGAGATCAAACTTTTCCCTGGTGTTCCCTAGGCTAGTACCTCATAGGATCAATTTGACACCTCTAAGTGAAAACTCTTGTTTGATCCTTTCACCTTCCTTGTTTGGGTTAAGATCATCATTGGTTGCTAAATTCCCTCCCCTTAACCTAGGCTGGGTCTGCTTGGTCCTGTGTGGTTCCATACCTACGAAAAGTTAACTCTTCAAGAACCACCTGGGAAACCAAGTTTAATAAGGATTTTAGGGATTGTGAAACTCCTTTGCATGACACATTCCTTAAACCTAGCCCTTAAATCCTCACCTCCTTCTCCTAGAAAGCTTTTTACCTTGCTTGAAGAGCAAGCAAGCTCCATTCTTAACCCCCTTCTGGGAGAGGATCATTAAGGTCACTTCATATCCGTTTGTTGATTCATCCTTCACAAGTGACTTTCCATATATCGAGTCTCCTCCCATCAGTGAAAGTCCGTAAAGAGTAGGGAGTCTTAGTTAAGGTGACAGTGGGCTAAGTTTCCATTGTTGCCCCTGATCTAGTAGTTGTCCCTTAAGGAGTCCCTTTGAGTTCCCCTGCTAGTTTGAGCGGTAACATTTTGGTGCCGTTGCTAGGGACACAAGGTGTATGTTTTGTTCCCCATACAACATATTGAGATATCATTATTGGCGACTCCATTGGAAGAATGAAGCCCTAGTTCTTCATTGATCTCTAAAGTCAATGCTTGTAGGGTGAAGCAAGCATTTCTCAAGGCAATTTCATTCACCCTCGTGACTCCCATGTCATTAAGGACTCAACAACATGTTGATCACATATATCCCTTTGGAGCTTGGAGACATTAGCACTTGCCAAAGCCCATTATGGAAGGACAAGTCATTATGAATTCCCCACTTGTGGTCCATGGTTTGTAAGCTCTTTCACTCGATTTCCTTGATGACTTGTTGTACTGGAAGGCTAGGAGACGCATTGGATCTTATGCAAGATTGTAGGTAGTCTCCATCTTGGGTTTGGTCTCCCTATACAGGGTCTAGCCCTCTAGAGGGCTACATTAGCATATGTAGGGTATGTGTTGAGAGTCATGGGCCTCCACAGCAGTAGAAAAGACTCCATGGATCCCCAGAGATGTTCATAGATTGCTCGAGATTCACTTATTGGACGAGGAAAATGCACTTGGTTCACCTTTGCCCAGCCTGCCCCACAGTTGTACCATGCACTTGGCAAATGACCCAGGTTTTGTATGCTAATGTGGCCTCACTTACACCATCATTTGATCCCTTAGATATGGTCTACAGGCATTTTAGACTTACTTGGAGATCCATGAGGTCACTTCTGTGCCCTCACCACCATTGGGAACACCACAGGTTTATTGTGTGGAGAACAAGGGGCCAACCCCTTGTCCATTACTTTTGGAAGTCCAACTCATAATTTTGGAACTTATGGACTTCATCAGGCTTCTTAGAGAGCCCAATGACATGCATCATTGATTATTTGACCTCTTGGGGGGCTTATTATTTGATTTATGAGCTAGTTTGGTGGGCTTGTCACCAATAGATAGTTAATTGCGCATTATTTTAGTTGATGGGCTAAAGTAAGCTCAAATTTTGTAATTCAAACTCCTAATGAGTGTATAAATAGGAGAGACATGAATTCATTTGTATCATCACTTGGATTGGATCATTCTCTCTCTTGAGAAATTTACATTTCTTTGTTGGAGAACAAATTGGAGCATGGATGAATTTTGATGTTTGGATTGGATTTTCTTATCTTGGAGCTTCTTTATTGGAAAATTTACTGATGGTTGGATATATTCTCTTACATGTAAGTAAAAATTTGATGCTATTTTCTTTTACTTTTTCACATACATTGCTTATGGGATTTTCGCTATTTTAGGGCTAATTGTTACATGCATTCACTGCTTCATTGTGAAATTTTGTTTCTATATAGCATATCTCTATGTATGGGCCATGTTTGTTGAATGAATTGTCCTAGAGATCGAAGTTATCTTGATTAGCCATCTTCATCTGCAAGTGAATTATAAACGCTTTAAGGACACTTTCTTTTTCTACACTAACATTGGATGAAGTTGCCCTTAGGGCCTCCTTGAGCTAGAAATGAGATCCTTCTTCATAATTCTTCCTGACTCCATATCCCCAAAAGGAATTAGGCACTGGTCCACCATAAGGTGATCACCTTAAACCTTTCCTTTACCTTTCTCCACTCTTTCCTAGGTCTAGCCAAGTTGGTTAAGCTAGGGCATCACTTTCCCGACAAAGTAGCCATAGAAAAAGTTCGATCAACTAGCCTCTACTGCGCTAGTGTGTCCTCAAGGTATCCTCCAAATTTGAAGAAATTCCTACAGTGGGATTGTGAGATATCCCAAGCCCTATCTCTAAGATCAAACTTTGCCTTAGTGTTCCCTAGGCTAGTACCTCATAGGATCAATTTGACACCTCTAAGTGAAAACTCTTGTTTGATCCTTTGCCCTTCCTTGTTTGGGTTAAGATCGTCATTGGTAGCTAAACTCCCTCCCCTTAACCTAGGTTGGGTCCACTTGGTCCCATGTGGTCCTATACCTTCGAAAGGTTAATTCTTCAAGAACCACCTGGGAGACCAAGTTTAATAAGGATTTTAGGGATTGTGAAACTCCTTTGCATGACACATTCCTTAAACCTAGCCCTTAAATCCTCACCTCCTTCTCCTAGAAAGCTTTGTACCTTGCTTGAAGAGCAAGCAAGCTCCATTCTTAACACCCTTCTAGGTAAAGGATCATTAAGGTCACTTCATATCCGTTTGTTGATTCATCTTTCACAAGTGACTTTCCATATGTTGGTTCTCCTCTCATCGGTGAAAGTCCGTAAAGAGTAGGGAGTCTTAGCTAAGGTGATAGTGGGCTAAGTCTCCATTGTTGCCCGTAATTTAGTAATGGTCCCTTAAGGACTCCCTTTTAGCCCCCCCTGCTAGTTTTAGGGGTAACCGGGCCAAACCCTTGTCCATCACTTTTGAGGGTCCTACTCTTCATTATGGCACTCATGGACATCATTAGGCCTCTTAGAGGGCCCTGCGACATGCATAGATTATTATTTGACCTCTTGAGAGGCTTATTCTTTCATTTGTGAGCTAGTTTGGTGGGCTTGTCACCAAAAGTTAGATTAGTAGAACATTATTTTATTGAGGGCTTATTTAGGCCTAGGAAGCTAATTTGAACTCATTAGTGTACAAATACAAGTGAGATGAGTTAATTTGCTCATCATCACTTTGGATTGGATCTCTTTTCTCTCTTGAGAATTTTGCACTTTTTCTTAAAGCATGAATTGGAGCTTTATGGATGAATTTTGATGTGTGGATTTGGTTTATCTTGTCTTGGAGCTTCTCTTTTGTCAAATTGTGGATGGTTGGATATATTCTATTACATGTAAGTACATGCTTTTAACATTATTCTTGTTTTACTTTGTCATATACATTGGACTGGGATTTTCACTATTCTTAGGGCTAATTGTTGCATGCATTTATTGCTTTAAATTATGGAATTTTGTCTCCATTAAGGCATCTCTCAATGTATGGGCCATGTAATGTGAATGAAATTGCATAGGGTTAATTCCATTAACGAATCGACCTTGATAAGCCATCACCTTTTGCACATTGAAGTATAAAAGATGCAAGATTGCTTCTCTTTGACCTAGAAGGCTAGCGAAGTAGCCTTGAGGCCTCCTTGAGCAAGAACCAAAGGTCCTCACTCATATTCATCATAGAATCCATTCTCCCAAGACTAAGGCACTGATCTACTAAGAGGTGATCACCTAAAATCATACCCTTTTTCACTTTTTCCTTGGTCTAGAGAAATTGGGTCACTTAGGGCATCATTTTCTTGGCAAACAACCCCTCCAAAAAGTTTGATCTCCTAGCCTCTCCTGTACTGGTGTCTTTTCAAGACCTCCCCCAAATTCGAGGCCATTCCGACGGTGGAGTTGTGAGAAAAGCCAAGCCCTAGCTCTGAGATCAAACTTTGCCTTAGCATACCCAAGACCATAGTTTTAAAACTCCGACTCCGACTCCGACTCGGCCGAGCAATGACTCCGACTCCGACTCCGAAACGGTAATGACTCGGCCGACTC
>APFE030362058.1:97222-117377 GCA_000404065.3 Pinus taeda
GCTCCAAAACAAGCTCAAGAACTGCTCACTAACTCTCAAAGAAGACTCTCACTCAAATGCATAAGATTGTTGTGAGAGAATGAGAGCACTTGGGTGAGTTAAATAGGGTTTGGGAGGGGGATATGGACCCCAAACTACAATTAGCAATATCACATAACTGTTTGAACTCCAAAATAACCATAAAACTAATTTAAAATCCCAAAAAAATCAGTTAACAACTTGCGTTAGCGTCCGGGTTCCGTGCCTAAGCAACTCGGCCGTTTCATATCGGACTCGGTCCGTTTCGGCCGAGTCAGCAATGACTCGGCTGAGTCATTGCTGACTCAGCCTTCCGAACCGGGTTACTCACCGTTTTCATGCGGAGGCTATCGAAACGGACCAACTCGGCCGAGTCAATGTTGACTCGGCCGTTTCTTAAAACACTGCCCAAGACTAGTGCCTCATAGGATCGATTCAACACCTTTAAGTGAAAATTATTTGTTTGGTCCTTTCCCCCACCTTGTCTAGGGTAGGAACATCATTGGTTGCCATACTCTTTCCTCCTACCCTAGACTTGGTCCACTTGGTCTTGTGTGCTCTGGCTCCTTTGAAAAGATAATTCTTCAAGAACCATCTAGGATACCAATTTAAATAAGGATTTTAGGGATTGGGAAACTCCTTCACAAGTTATATTCTATAAACCTAACCCTCAAAACCTCCCTTCCTTCTCCTAGAAGACATTGTACCTTGCTTAGAAAGCAAGAAAGCTCTACCTTTCAACCTCTTCTGGAAACGGAATCATTTGGGTCACTCCATATTCACTTATTGATTTACCCCTCATTAGTGACTCCATAATATACCGGGTCTCCTCCCATCGGTTAAAGTCTCTAAATAGAAGGGAGCCTTAGCTGAGGTGACAGTGGGCTAAGTCTCCATTTGTTGCCCTTGACCTAACATTTCCCCTTTAGGGATCCCCTTCAGGTCCCCTGCTAGTTTGAGCAGTAACATTTTGGCGCCATTGTCGGGAGGAAGCAGGTCTACTTCCCTAGTGAATCGTTGAGGAACTGATTCATTAATGACACTTATAAAATATTCATTTGGCGAGTCCACTCATTTTCCAATCCCCTAGTTTACTTGAAGGCGATAACATTCCTCATTTAACTAGGGCTTCTACAAAAAGAGGAGAGCGAACTCCATTAATTGTTGGAACTGCTCTTCTCCTTGAATTTGAAAAGGTCAGTGATCCATCTCCAAAGATGCCATCTAGTTCAAACACTAACTTTGAAAAGGATCAACCCAAGATGACCAAGAGTGAAAGACACTTGGTTAGTGTCTCTGCCCCTTTGAATTCAAGTAGTGATCCCAAGTCACTACCTAAAAAATATAACCGTTGGTTACCCAAATTTAAGGTGGATTCTACTTGGACTGCCCATGGTTTTATTGAAGAATTTTATTGGCAAATGTCCCCTAGAATGATATTTGATGAAGATAGGCTTGTAATTCTTTTACTTGAGGTACAAGCAAGAGATTGGTACCTTAGCCATCCCCCTGTATGCATAAAAGACTCCAATGAATTTGAAGACCTATTCATGAAAAGGTGGTCATGCAATTCCCAAGGAACCTTCAACATTGAAAAATTCTACCAAATAACCAAGGGAAGGGAAGATGTGCGAGAGTTCATTCAAAAGTTTGATAGAGTAGTCAAAGATATACATGATCATTTGAAGCCATCTGAAGCCAAAACCCTTGATAAATTTATAAGGCAATGGGTGGCCAACTCACATAGTTTTGAGGGATAATTAACCTTCCACTTGTGAAAATTCCTAAACCCAGAATCCCCACTGCAACACACTATTGTTACTTCTCCTACTTGTTAAACCATACAAGTTATTTACTGTGTTCTAGGATAAATATCAAAGTAAATACAAATGTCGTATTCACTATTTAAAATAGTATGTTGAAACAAGAAACTGAACAGGAAAGAAATACAACACAATGACACCGTTATTTTTGGACGAAAGTCCCCAGAAAAACCCAATGCGGGAAAACGATGCAACAGTTTTGAGGGTTTTTTTATTAAGCAGTAGTTATTTTTGAATACAAACTCTGGATACCTTGTTGGCTAACCAGCACAGAGAATATCACTTGGCAGAAGAAATTAGTGAGATTACCTCACTCTACATTGCAAGTCTCAGCAAATCCGACAACTGAAACAAGTCCTTGACTACCTTTGCGCTATCCCTACGCAATCACTACGTGGGCCAGCATCACTGCCTCCGAGGACTGGCGTCACTTCCTCTACTGGATTGATTTTCTCTCAAAAGCCTCGACTTCAGCCCTCCTGGCACAAAACATCGAGCTCCTAGCTAAATTTTGAACTTTTGCACTAAAGACACTGTGCTGCTCTATGTAAGCCCTTCGTGGCTCTACATCATCCTCTTTAGGCACTGCGCTACCTCCTCTGCATATTTCTCTGCCTCTGCTGCGTATTCTTGGCTCAAGAGAAGATTCTCCAACCAAAAACTATCTATGCCCCCTCCCTATGTGATCACCACGAAATCACTTTGCTGCTTTAGCCTTAGCAATTTGATCTGACTGATCAACTCTCGGTGTGTTTTCCAAATGACACTCAAGCCTCCTTAAATAATCTCCTCATTGACATTCAACGACCCAGATTAGATATTAATCAATGGCTAAGATCATTTTTTCTTGATCCTTGTCTTCGTTTAGAAGTTACACCCACATTTAGATTAATACCCTTTAATTATTTCAATTTCCTAAGTTTAGACTCAGGCACTCATTAAAAATAATTAATTATTTTAATAAAACTGCCTATGGGTGGAATTTCCCAAAACAATTTCTGGGTATTGTGGAATACATGTGTCTAAGCCTCACTGCACAATTTGAGACTTAGAGCACATCCGATGCTACCATAAATCAACACTCCCTCTTAGCGAGGAATGTGCTCTAGCAATGCAACCTGCAAAAGCATCACCCTGTTTTGTAACATCTCCCTTTACGTTGCTGATGTCTGACTTCATTGCCCACCAACTACTGCATGTTGTTGCAATTGTACTACTGCTAACCCTGCCACTATCAACACTGCATCCATAGTACAACTCCCTCTTAAGTCTGCATCTGTGCTGCTGCTGGTACTGCCACTGCCAATTGCATCTGCACTGCAACCTTTTCCAATTCCTGCTGCTACTGCATCAGCAATGAAAAAGCATCCCAAAATTACGGAACTGGTGTTCAATATGATGCATCTTGCTACTGGACTCCGACTGCTACTATTCTCTGCGCTGACCCTCTGAATCCTCTGCGTTGTTGCTGATCTCTACTCTATGCCATCTGCAATGTTGCCAACTTTGCCCTACACTGCTCAGTCTTTAGCGCTCCTAGCTACTGCAACTGTCACTCGGAAGGAATTGATCTGAGAGGTAGGCTCCTCAAGGATCCTGCGCATTTGTAGCTCTTTCAAACTACAACACTAAATTAGCTCACCTCCCTCTTAGAGGTATTTTGGTTGTCATGGCAAACTCCTCCTCCTTGATCTTTGCGGGTACAGCCTTCAGATCATGCTTCTCATCTTTGTCCTTCTTCCTGAGAGGACACTGTGTTGCGTAGTGACCCATTTCGCCACACCTAAAGCATTTAATCTTCGAAACGTCCTTCTTCTGCTTCCGCTGCTCCTGCTGCCCCTTGGATGCAAGGGTTGCATTCTCATCCTCCTCCTTGGGCTTCGATCCATTGTTTCTACTTCCGTCAAGTTTACACTTGACCAAGTCTCTCCTCAACTCGTCCTATTTAAGAGCTACCCACATCTCATCCCAATTTGGCAAAGTCGCCCTATCTAGGATACTCTAGACAAAGACTTGTCAATCTTCAAAAACAGAATATAGGGCCATTCTTAGCATCTCGGACCCTTGAGGTGTAGACCCCGTAGCTGCTAACTCATCACGAGTCTCTTGAAGCTTCGCGAGGAATGGATCTATGCGTCCCCCCTTCTGCGTCTGTATGGATCTCATTTTCTGCTCAAGGTACATCTTTCGCTGCTCATATGATCCCTGATACAACATAGACAACACATCCCACATCTCCTTAGTAGTCCCTCTGCTAGCGGTGTGATAGACCACATGATCCTTTACTCCTTTTAGGATCATTCTCTTTGCCTTAACAATTTCTCCTTTTTACTTCTTGAGCGGCTCTGGATCCACGGGCATGGCCACCACACTGTCGACGTAGACCTTAAGAAAATGGACATCTAGAAGGCATGACATCCTTGCCTTCTAGATCACATAGTTGGATGCCCCATCCAACCTTTCTTCATCTCTCAGTCCACTCGCTGCCATCTCTGCCAATCGAAAAGTCAAATAGCCTCCCCTCTCCTCTGCGTAGCACTGGACTGGCCTACGCACTCCCTTCTGGAGCTTGTAGATCTGCCCCTCTTTGCTGCTGCTTAGCTAGTGAGAATTCAAACTCCTTGGCTGGGAAGAATACCATCAACTGTGTCTCTCTATTCCCTCTTACGTATTTCTACCCAGCAACTGTCTGCAGAAAACTATGTCCCACCGAAAAACCTCTTCGTTGAAGCTTTTGTTGCGCTGTTCCCTCAGCCACTGACAAATCTTGATTTGGCAATCTTTCCTCTTTATCGACTCACTTAGATAGAGATTTACCACGAAAATATTGCCCTCCTGGCCTGATTATGCAAACCCTCTAGGGATTCGAATTGTTGCCTCTGCAGAAGTTTCGAATTCCCTTCTTCCTTCGGCGTCTAATCTTCCGGCTTTGCTCTTCTTGCTTCATTTGCAGCTCTGGTACTGTGTGAAAATTCCTAAACCCGAAATCCCTACTACAACAAACTGATGTTACTTCTCCTACTTGTTAAACCATACAAGTTATTTACTGTGTTCTACGTTAAATATTGAAGTAAATACAACTGCAGCATTCACTATTTGATATAATATGCCAAAACAAGAAACCGAATAAGAAAGAAATACAACACAATGACACCGTTATTTTTGGACAAAAGTCCCCAGAAAAACCCAATGTGGGAAAATAGTGCAGCAGTTTTGAGGGTTTTTATTATTAAGCAATAGTTATTTCTGAATACAAACTCTGGATGCCTTGTTGGCTATCTAGTACAGAGAATATCACTCGGCAGAAGAAATTAGTGAGATTACCTCACTCTACACCACAAGTCTCGGCTGATCCGGCAACTGAAACAATGAGTCCATGACTACCTCTGCGATGTCCCTACACAATCACTACGTGGGCCTATGTCACTACCTCTAAGGACCTGCGTCACTTCCTCTACTGGATCGATTTGCTCTCAAGAGCCTCGACTTCAGCCCTCCCGGCTCAGAACATCGAATTCCCTACTAAATTTCAGACTTCTGCAATGAAGACACCTTGTTGCTCTGCGTGAGCCCTTCATGGCTTTGTGTCCCCTCTCTGGGCACTGTGTTTCCTCCTTTGTGTCTTTCTCTGCCTCTCTGTTGTGTATTCTTGGCTTAAGAGAAGATTCTCCAACCAAAAACTATCTCTGCCCCTTTCTACGTGATCACCACGAAATCACTATGCTGCTCTAGCCTCAACAATTCGATCTCACTGATCAACTCTTGGCGGTTTTTCCAAATGACCCTCAAGCCTCCTTAAATAATTTTCTCGTTGACATTCAATGGCGTAGATTAGATCTTAATCAATGGCTAAGATCATTTTGGCTTGATCCTCGTCTTTTTCTAGAAGTTACACCCATAGTTAGATTAATACCTTTTAATTATTTTAATTTCTTAGGTTTAGACTTAGGCACTCATTAAAAATAATTAATTATTTTATTAAAACTGTCTACGGGTGGAATTTCCCAAAACGATTTATGGGTATTGTGGAATACATGTGTCTAAGCCTCCCTGCAAAATTTGAGACTTAGAGCATGTTGACCCTGCCGCCTAAACCTACCTACAAGTTAGTGGGAAAAGCCTTCAACCCCACAAGGTGTGGTTGGTAGCAGGGAACTCATAGAAGGAGTTGTTACACTAATCCCAACTCTCTCCGTCTAAGCTATCTCCTAAGTTAGCTAAGGGTGGTGGTCCCTAACGAAAAGCTAAGTTAAAAAGATGTGAGTATCTAGGAAAATTATTAGAGTTAAATAGATTATTTCTTTAAGATTTATAAGCAAAACTGATATGAGAAATAACCATAAATACATAAGATAAACATGAAATACATAAACAAACAGTGCCTTCAAAGTATTGCTCTTTAAGAAATGAAATTGTATTTGCTTGGAATGAAGTGAAATGCTTTCAAATGGAAAGCCAAAATAATCCTGAAAAATGAAACAATAAATTGTTAGCACAAGATATTATAAATGCTTTCAAGGTAATAAGTCTATAAATCAAAGCATGGAAATTATCTTGCTCAAAAGGATACAAAAATAACTCAAATGTTAGACCAAGATGACAACATGCAATTAAGTTTGCAAACCAAAATAATAGTACTTGAAAGTGAAATCAACCATTTATGACAATAAGTAAACCACAAGATGAGTCAATTTCCAAGAAAAAGAAAAATTAAACTTGTTGCAAAATTAAAAGGAATTACAATGCTTGCATCCAAAGTGCCTCTTGAAATAAGATTTGCATGTGAGACTTTAAACCATCAAGATAGCAAGAAATTTAAGAACTTTGCAAACAAAGAAAATATGATGGAATGAGTTCTTGGTTTATTTTATTAATTAGCGCTAAGGCAAAGTTACAATTGAACTCTATTCCTCAGACCTCATCCTTGCTCAAATGTTTGGATCTCACAATGAGGAGTCAGTAGAGGTAGAGCATCCTTAAAAGTCTATTTAACCAACTTAAGTTGGAGGTAAGTTTTAATGAGGCTTGGGGCCTTCCTATACTGAAATGCCTAGATGAAGTGCAAATTGTGTTAATTCCCCAAATTAAACTAATGCTTTAAAGAGAAATAGTTTGCAAAACATGAGAGCATATGCATGTGGGAATTTAAATACAATATTAGTAAAAATTTGTATGTGGAGTGAAATGAATTGATTTTAAACATGCACAATATGAAATTAAAAGCTAGAAAGCTAAGAAAAAACTAAAAGCAAGATTAGACCACCCACAAGAATCCTTCCTCTAAATGAGGAGGGGGATGCCATGGGAAAAATCCCAAGCTCCTTCCAACAATTTCTTTTATCTTTTATTAGCGCTTAAACTGGGTAAAAATGCCTCTAAGAGGGCAGCCCACAATACGAGAGAGATCTTTACAAAGATGAGACTCTAACAAGGCTAGACTCTCTCCCCAAAAAATATAACAACAACAAACTTGAAGATGGAAAAAACTCTCCAAAAGAGATTCACAAGACTCAAAGGCCCACGGCCTCGATGGGTTTGCAACTCTCCCAAGTGCTTATGGCCTCCCTAGAAATCAGTCTTTGGATAACGTGAGGGGGTCCTGCATACACACGAGTGAGTAGTTTTCCAAATCTTCTCCTCAAGCTCCTTGTTGCCCAATGCTCAAGCCTATGGGCTGCAAAACACAAAAACAATACCAATTGTCAGTGTAAAATTAGGAAAAAGAAACCAAAACTAAACTTAGAATTTAATTTACAAAGTACTTGCTTAAGTAATGGGAGTGAACCCCCATACTTGCCTAGCTTTAGAAATGACTCTTGAATAGGAGATATAACTTTGAAAGAAATAGAATCAAAGAAGTATATTGAATTTTAAATTGATGATCAAGTAGCTATTGATTAAGGAAACTCCCTTTTGCTCTTTGTTGGATTGAAAACTTGAAGCGAAAAAATGGCCGAGTCTTGGATCGCTATGATTCTAGGAGTGAGTTGATCTAATTGAGGTTTTTCCCACTTCTAGATGGATTCCTGCACATAATACAAAATATCTTTCCCAGACACTTGAACATGTATTAGTTTGCACAAGATTAGAGCAATATAATAAATAAGATAAACTAAACATTCCTCCTAAAATTAATTGGCAAGTCTATCCCTAGAATACTATTCTAAATCAATGATATGTGCAAGATAGCTTGCACATGTCAATCCAAGTAAGATGACAAGCATAAAATAATATTAATTCAACATGGGAAATAAATTAAACACAATAGCAATAGTATGAAAGGACATCACTTCATAATGCTAAGATAACACCAGCCAGATATTCCAAAAGTCTTGATTGTATTAAGAAAGTATGCAAGTACAAAATGACAGAGTTTCCTCAAACCCAATAACTTATTACATGATACAATATGAGAGCACATGACTCTATTATATAAAGAGTTGGGAGCAAATCCTAATGAAGAATGACAATGACAAATGGCATTGGAGCCAATCCCAATGTAGAATGATTAAACAAGTGGCATGAGGTGACAATCCCAAAGAGAAATTCGAATTTGTTGAATGGAGCTTCAATGCCAAGTGTAAAAATCGAATTCTAGCAAGTGGACATCATTTTCTTCTTTCCTTATTTGCCAAATTCGAATTTTATGATAGAATTACAAGTGTATATGGGTGGTAACTCATGTGAGGACAATTTCCCACAAAAATCTCCACCAAATATTCTCCCAAATTTTCCCAAATATGAATTAACTTCACAAATTCGAATTTCCAAGTAAGGAACATTCTCTTTTAAAGCTAGAAATTCAATTTTATTTGAGGACATGTCCTTTCCTTGATTTTAGGAGTCCACATCACCTTGGGAATTCATTTTAACCACCCCATAATTTTCCACCTCATTTCCACAACACTTAGCATGTGTGGATATTTATTTTTCTCCATTTATTTAATTTTTGGCTTAATTAATTGCCAGATTTCCCACTAAACTTAGGAAAAGTGGGGTTTGAGGGTTCAAAACACATTTTTAACCCATCAAAATATGTCATGGTAGAAAGTTGAGGGTGAGAGGTGCAAATTTCATTACTCATAACCAATACAATTTCTCTAGACATCATTTATTATATTGCAAGTATAATTTTATTAACAATTTTCGTAGTGCAGAAAATCTAAAAAATAAAAAAATAACTACCTAGACCTAACCAAATTTCATGAATTTTTTTGTGTTATCTAGTGTGGTAATATACATAGACTCTAGACACTAAGATGTGTTAGGGGCTCAACCTTCAAACCGTCACCCCGGCTTTGGGGTAAAATGTGAGTGAAAAAACCCAGAAAATTATCTGCCTCTGAAAAATAAGAGATAATTAACCAGATAAAAAGAACACTCAAGGTGTACTCATTTGCTGATCGAGTCCCAACATCCTAGACCTGTTACAGATTGAAAAACTCATCATTACTAGTATCACTTATTACAATTCCCTGCGGGGTGTGAAATCTGGGTACAAGAAAGATGATGAGAAGATAGAAGTAGAGTTAAAAAACTCTGTTGACTGATAATATCTGATGGTAGAAGTGTCCTCTAGATCATCTTTGGTCATGGAGTCTTCATATAATCATCAGGTGCCACTCTAGTGGTCAACATTTGGCTCCATATGGGGATGCATGCTAGATACAACATGATAGTTTGCAAGAACCTAGAATCTACATCCATCGACAAAAGACATATATCAACAGTGTCCATTCCAAATATCATCAAATGAAATCAAGTACAAAAATGAAGAAATGGAAATTTATTCTAAGAGCATAAATGACAATTTATTCTTGAAATAAAACTAATTAAACAAAAATGACAAAGGATAGGGTTAGAAATATGATACAAAAAGATGTCCCATGGCATTAGATGTCTTCAATGAAGTTTGTGCTGAGAACCTGCTTACTTTCAGGCAGATCCATGGGTGGTTTATCTGATATGCCCTGTCCAATTCTAAATATCTTAGGACTTTGATCTATCCCAACACTGTGTTGTACATGGTCATCTAATTTACCAAATCCTTTTCGCTTTTTTCTTTTATTCTTAACAGATTTTGATGTTGATGTTGATGTGATCAATGCAGACCTTTCTGCCCGATCTTGAAGATGCTCAGATGGAAAATTCAAAGTATCCAAGACTTTTTGACCTGCCTTTGTCCATTCTGCTTCTGCTTTGACATGGGTGATGGATCAATCTCATAGGTATAAACTTGATTCCCCTCAGTTTCCTTGTTATCCAAGTCTCCATCAATTAGCCATTTTTCAATTGAGTAAATGACCTCCTCATAATGGGGTGAAGATTGCTTCAGTGGACCGGGAGGCTTATGATTTGTTTCTTTGTTCTCTTCCCATTTGTCATTTATCCTAAGTTGGAATTTTTGTACCTGTAATCTTTCCATTTCATCCAACCTATTCTGAAAAGTGACTTGATTAGCCTTCATAACACTTATTTCCTTGGCATGACTTGTTTCCATGGTGTTGATTAATTGCACTTGTTTTTCTTCCATGTTGAGCAACCTATTTTGAAAAGTGGCCATTTGATTAGAATGATTGACTTCCATGGCCTTTATTGCTTGTCGATGATTTACCTCCATGGTCTTAATGAGTTGAACTTGGTTGAGTTGCATATCCTTAATCATTCGAGTCAACTCCTTGATGAGATCCTTATCATTCTCATCATTTTGTGCTTTGATCTTTCTTTCATCTCCATATTTTTCTTCAAAGGCATCAATGATTAATTATAGAGAATCGAAACCGTTAGCAGGTAAGTCTATGAAACAATCCATAGCATCGCTATCTAATGAAAAGATGAAAAGTCTCATTTTAACATCCTCATGGTTAATATCATGGCACCATTTTCTCACACAAAGGTGGAAATTCCTAAGGTGAGTTTCATTACTGATGGCATCATTACCTAGAAAACTAGGCAAATCTTCAATAGCCTCAATGGCTTCATCCAGAATGAAATTCAGATAGTCTGAAATGTTAGTAAAATCACAAGGGGCGAACAAATCATTCATGATGTCATGCTCACTTGAACCTGAAAGAGAAAATGGATACCAGAGAGAGGTTCCTATCCAAGATTAGCAAGAAATCTAGAAGAAGCAAGCTTCAAGCAAAAATCCTTGCAGAAAATGAAATAAGTGGAGTCGCCACTTGAGAATCTAACTCTAAAATCCAACAGGCAAAAACCAGAAGTTAGTCGTATTTCCCAAGTACAAGAAGACTTGTCCTCGGCAACTGGGCCAAAAATGTTGACCCTGCAACCTACACCTACCTACAAGTTAGTGGGAAAAGCTTTCAACCCCACAAGGTGTGGTTGGTGGCAGGGAACTCAGAGAAGGGGCTGTCAAATTAATCCCAACTCTCTTCGTCTAAGCTATCTCCTAGGTTAGCTAAGCTAGGTGGTCCCTAATGAAAAGTTAAGTCAAAAAGATATGAGTTTCTAAGAGAATTATTAGAGTTAAATAGATTATTTCTTTAATATTTATAAGCAAAACTGATATGAGCAATAGCCATAAATACATAAGGTAAGTATGAAATACATAAACAACTAGTGCCTTCAAAGTATTGCTCTTTAAGAAATGAAATTGTATTTGCTTAGAATGAAGTGAAATGCTTTCAAATGGAAAGCTAAAATAATCTTGAAAAGTGAAACAATAAATTGTTAGCACAATATATTATAAATGTTTTCAAGATGAATAAGTCTACAAATCAAAGCATGAAAACTATCTTGCTCAAAAAGATACAAAAATAACTCAAATGTTAGACCAAGATGACAACATGCAATTAAGTTTGCAACCGAAAATAAATGTACTTGAAAGTGAAATCAACCATTTATGACAATAATTAAGCCACAAGATGAGTCAATTTCCAAGTACAAGAAAAATTAAATTTGTTGCAAAATTAAAAGGAATTACAATGCTTGCATCCAAAGTACCTCTTGAAATAAGATTTGCATGTGAGACTTTAAACCATCAAGATAGCAAGAAATTTAAGAACTTTGTAAACAAAGCAAATATGATGGAATGAGTTCTTGGTTTATTTTATTAATTAGCACTAAGGCAAATTTACAATTGAACTCTAGCCCTCAGACCTCATCCTCGCACAAATGTTTGGATCTCACAATGAGGAGTCAATAGAGGTAGATGGTCCCAAAAAGTCTATTCAACCAATTTAAGTTGGAGGTAAGTTTTAATGAGGCTTGGGGTATTCCTATACTAAAATGCCTAGATGGAGTGCAAATTGTGTTAATTCCCCAAATTAAACTAATGCTTCAAAGAGAAATAGTTTGCAAAACTTGACAGGGTATGCATGTGGGAATTTAAATACAAGATTAGTAAAAATTTGCATGTGGAGTGAAATGTATTGATTTTAAGCATGCACAATATGAAATTAAAATCTAAAAAGCTAAGAAAAAACTAAAAACAAGATTAGGCCACCCACAAGAATCCCTCTTCTAAATGAGGAAGGGGGATGCCATGGGAAAAATCCCAAGCTCCCTCCAACATTTTTTTTTATCTTTTATTAGCGCTTAAACTGGGTAAAAATGCCTCTAAGAGGGCAACCCACAATACGAGAGAGATCTTTACAAAGATGAGACTCTAACAAAGCTAGACTCTCTCCCGAAAAAATATAACAACAACAAACTTGAAGATGGAAAAAACTCTCCAAAAGAGATTCACAAGGCTCAAAAGGCCCATGGCCTCGATGAGTTTGCAACTCTCTCCCAAGTGCTTATGGCCTCCCTAGAAATCAGTGTTTGGATAGCATGAGGGGGTCTTGCATACACATGAGTGAGTAGTCTTCCAAAGCTTCTCCTCAAGCTCCTTGTTGCTCAATGCTCAAGCCTATGGGTTGCAAAACGCAAAAAAAATACCAATTGTCAGTATAAAATTAGGAAAAAGAAACCCAAATTAAACTTAGAATTTAATTAACAAAGTACTAGCTCAAGTAATGAGAGTGAACCGCCATACTTTTCTAGCTTTAGAAATGACTATTGAATAGGAGATATAACTTTGAAAGAAATAGAATCAAAGAAGTATTTTATATTTTAGATGGATGATCAAGTAGCTATAGATTAAAAACATTCCCTTTTGCTCTTCTTTGGATTGAAAACTTGAAGCAAAAAAATGGCTGAGTCTTGGATCGCTATGATTCTAGGAGTGAGTTAATTTAATTGAGATTTCTCCCACTTCCAGATGGATTCCTGCACACAATACAAAAGATCTTTCCCACACTTGAACACATTAGTTTGTACAACATTAGAGAAATATAATTAATAAGATAAACCAATGTTACTTGGGAGCGGGAGCAACATTTTCAAAAGCTCCCGGTTTGGGAGCGAATCCTGAAGTGATATATCTATATAATATATATATATTATATATAATATATATATATATATTGATACATATATGTCAACAAAAACATGTAGAATGATGAATTAGATATAAAAACATAAAAATATATAGATTGATCATTGAACCATAAAACATCAATCATCTAGAAGTTATAATCTTCATCAACCACGTCCACAATTGAGTCTAATGAATCATGATTCATTAATCTTAAAGTTTCAACTTTAAGCTTTCAAAATTGAAAATTCAATATATAACATTTAATATCATCATTGATCACCAAAGTTGTACTTGTAAGCTAAGTTTAACTATTACAAGAAATAATATCTAACTGTTAACAACTTAACATGAAATGAAATGTTATAAAATGAATTATGATATGAAATGAAACAACTTTCACGAAGCATCATATTCATAATTCAGAATCATTACCAATGAGTTATAATTGCCAACTTCAAACTTTCATTGTCACAGTCATATATTGTTTACAAAAAATATCATTATGATATGAAAGAGTCAAGAGTCAGGCTCAACAGTTATGAAAACTAATAGAAACTAGAAAAGACAAGTAAATTGTAAATCTATTATCTACTACTGCATGTGGCCCTTGCTACGAGAGTCTAATGTATGAGCAGGTTGTGGTGGTCTTCTAGGAGTCTCTCGGACAGATCGACGACTAGAACTAGAAGGCACATGCCCTCCATGTGAGGGTGTAGATGGAGGTGGCGACAGCAAAGGAACAAGACTCGGAACTCGAGCACTGCTACTGGATGGTGGAGGTGGCATGGCTGTTGCTTCATCTTCCTCCCTTATAAGTTCCTCTTCTAGTTTTTCAAGATGTATAGTGCCATCCTCCAAATTGTCATCCTTGGGGTGGCTGTCCCAAATTTTATATGTTGGATCCTCATAAGCCCGATCACAGTAATGACTCAACAACCTCAAGTTGTAGTGCACATAAACCAAGCTTTTTGCCCGGTTTTCATTGAGTCTATTTCTTTTCACATTATGTATGAAGCTGTAGGTGCTTCAACACCTCTCTGCAGAAGAAGTGTTTACAACCTGTGATAGAACTTTTTTCGCCAATTTTGGCCAAAGTCCATGGCTGCCATATGATTCCCACCATGTGAGAGCATCGAATCTGTCTCTATCTTCCATTGCATGGAAGGTACCGAACAAACAAGTGTTACTGAAGTATCTGCCTATTTCAAGGCGCACACTAGCACATTCCTCCCTGTCAGGTATCAACTTTTCTAATGCTTCCAAATATCCTTTAGATAACTCTTCATCTAGGTGGGGTTTGGTCCTAACCCCACCCGCTGGTGCAGGTTGGCCCAGCCAAGATGTAGGGTAGTATTTTGGTGTAAGGATATACGCCAAGCAATGCAGTGGAAGATTAAGTTTATTCCATCGTACACACACAAAATCGTGAATTAGTTTGTACAAGTCGGGATCATTGTTATGAACAATATCTTTTATTTGCCCCAACATGGTATCCATCTACTCATACACCTCACCAATCACAGGTTTATCTGTATCTGCAAACCAAATCATGTGATAAATGGGCTTGGTGAAATCCAATACTTGCCTCACACATGCCCAAAACATACCATCAAGAGCGGCCTCCTCCACCAGTTCAAAACCTCGCCTATCAGCTGCATTTGTAGCCCTTTTCTTTAATACCTGCTAGTGTGGACTTGATACCATGCTAGCCAATGACTCTCTTACCTTCAAAAGGCGCCTGAGGGTGAGGTAATAGCTACCAAATCTAGTCCTCGCAATCTTCAACAACTCCAATCTCGAGTGACTGCGGAAAAGGCCATGGGTATTGCTATGATTTGTAATAAATTTTATCATTTGTTGCCTTTCTTTACAAATCACCAATCCATTTGTACTGTTCATTTTTGTTCTTAACAACATCATGCATCAAAAGGTTCAATGTGTGAACCAAACACCTAGACCAAAATATGTTGGGGTATTTATCCTCAATAATTGCTCCCGCTGCCTTACAATTAGGAGCATTATTGGTGATGACTTGGATGACATTGTATGGCCCAATACGGTCAATTGTTTCAAGTAATGCTTCTGCAATGTTGATGCCGAACCTGAACTTGTCTGAGTAATCATATGCTGAAAGAAAGATGGCATCACTAACAGACACAACAAGAACACTTATCAATGTCTTGCCTTTTACATTTGTCCATCCATCAAATACAATGGACACCCCATGGTCAATCTAAGAACTTGTCATTCTATTCAAAGAATGTGATATTTTTGCTTTTTCATGATCAAGTCCAACGGTTCTTGTCTTGTCATACCCAGGGCTCTTGATTCCTTTAGGGGCATCATTTATGGAAAAAACCATTTCGTGCCAATAAGGTGAGCGAAGAACATTAAATGGTATCCCACATGCATAGAGAAACCTGTAAACTTTTGAATCCACATCATTCCTACACCCTTCATCAAGGAAATCTGATATGGTTCTATGCCTTAAACCTGGTGACCCTGTGCCTCTATATCCACTGCCTTGGGAGGATGCTGAAGGAGTTCTTTGTGCTTGTGATTGTGAGCTTGGTTCAAAGAAACCCCTTGATTTTTTAGATTTGTATTGCGCTTCCTCCTCTTCCCTTATGTATTTGGCTCTATCTGTTGCTGACACATCTGCACAAGTTTTGATTCTTATTTGTTTATCTCCATCCCATGGCATTTTCCCGCAAAGATGTTTTCTGGCACGGGTGTATGAACCTGTGTAATTATTGTTGCAATGGGGGCAATGAAATTTAGTGGTTCCACCCCCTTTCCTTGCTTCAGTGATGTTAACATATTTCCACAATGGGCTTTGGTCTTGTTTAGTTTTTTGAGCTAAATCATGTTCACCCTCCTCCAGCTCCTCCTCACCAGGGTTTTCATCAAATACACTTTGTCCCACTTCTTCATCCCATTCTTCATTTTGAACCCTCATTTTCCTACTCTCCAACACCATAATAACCAAAAAAGGAACCAAGAAGAAGAAAATGCCAAGAAATATAACCATGATGTTTGAAATTTGTAGTTTTGAATCTGCAAAATTTAATAAAATGGAATGGGAAACCGAAATAGAAAAAAATTTATTTATTTATTTAGAAATTAGGAATAAATTAATAAACATTAAAAAACAAATTGCTAAACCTACCTCAAATGCGTCCAATGACTCCAATCTCCCCTTGCTCCTTACTCCTTGCTCCTTGCTCCTCCAATCTCCCCTTGCTCCTTGCTCCTTGGCACCTTGCTCTCTCTCAGACACTCAACTCACACAATCACAAATTCACAATGAATCCATTTTTTCCCTCCCTCCCTCATTTTATAAAAAAAAAATCGATTTTTCACCGGCAGATTTTTATTTTTATTTTTTATTTATTTATTTATTTATTTCGCGTGAATCGCTTCCGACCTCCGTGCGCATCACTCCGGGAATGAATTTTATAACCCGGGAGAGATCGCTCTTTTTATTTATTTATTTCACGTGAATCGCTTCCGACCTCCGTGCGCATCACTCCGGGAATGAATTTTATAACCCGAGAGAGATCGCTCCCTGATCACTCCCGGGTTATAAAATTCACTCCCGAAGCGATGGGAACGACGCTTCCGAAAGTGGTAGGGAGCACAATTTTTTTTACCGAGAGCGCGCTCCCGCCCGAAGCACGGATTGAGAGTGGGATCGAGGGGGAGGCGCTCCCCCACAACACTAAGATAAACCAAGCATTCCTCCTAAAATGAATTGGCAAGCTTATCCCTAGAATACTACTCTAAATCAATGATATGTACAAGATAGCGTGCACACATCAAGATGGCAAGCATAAACTAATATTAATTCAACATGTGAAAGAAATTAAACACAATAGCAGTAGTATGAAAGGACATCACCTCATAACATCAAGATAACACCAGTCAGATATCCCCAAAGTCTTGATTGTATTAAGAAAGTATGCGAGTACAAAATGACAGATTTTCCTCAAGCCCAATAGCTTATTACATGATACAATATGAGAGCCCATGGCTCTATTATATAGAGAGTTGAGAGCAAATCCCAATGAAGAATGACAATGACAAATGGCATTGGAGCCAATCCCAATGTAGAAGTGATTAAACAAGTGGCACGAGGTGACAATCCCAAAGAGAAATTCGAATTTGTTGAATGGAGCTTCAATGCCAAGTGTAAAAATTGAATTCTGGCAAATGGACATCATTTTCTTCTTCCCTTATGTGCCAAATTTGAATTTTATGATAGAATGACAAGTGTATATGGTTGATGACCCATGTGGGGACAATTTCCCACAAAAATCTCCACCAAATATTCTCCCAAATCCTCCCAAATGTGCATTAACTTCACAAATTCGAATTTCCAAGTAAGCAACTTTCTCCTTTAATGCTAGAAATTCGATTTCGTTTGAGCACATGTCCTTTCCTTGATTTTAGGAGTCCACATCACCTTGAGACTTCACTTTAACTCCCCCATAAGTTTCCACCTCATTTCCACAACATTTAGCATGTGTGGATATTTAGTTTTCTCCGTTTATTTAATTCCTGGCTTAATTAATTGCCAGATTTCCCACTAAACTTAGGAATAGTGGGTTTTGAGGGTTCAAAACACATTTTTAACCCATCAATGTGTGTTACAGTAGAAAGTTGAGGGTGAGAGGTGCAAATTTCATTACTCATAACCCATACAAATTCTCTAGACATCACTTATTACATTCCAGTATAATTTTATTAGCAATTTCCACAGTGCGGAAATTCTAAATTTTTTTAAAATAACTACTTAGACCTAATCAAATTCCACGAATTTTTTTTTGTAATCTAGTATGGTAATATACATCGACTCTAGACACTAAGATATGTTAGGGGCTCAACCTTCAAACCATCACCCCGACTTTGGGGTAAAACGTGAGTGAATAAACCCAGAAAATTATCCGCCTCTGAAAAAGAAGGGATAATTAACCAGATGAGGAAAACACTCCAAGGTGTACTCGTTTGCTGATCGAGTCCCAACATTCTAGGCCTGTTATAGACTCAAAAACTCATCATTACTAGTATAGCTTATTACAATTCCCCACAAGGTGTGGAATTTGAGTACAAGAAAGATGATGAGAAGATAGAAGTAGAATTAAAAAACTTTGTGGAATAATGATAATGATGGTACAAGTGTCATCTGGATCATCCTTGGGCATGGAGTCTTCATATAATCATCATGTGGCACTCCAATTGTCAACAAAGCACATCCGATGCTACCAGAAATCAACACCAATTTTGTTGAGGCTAAAGAAATGACAATGGAAGTTGAAGAAAACATAGGAATCTCAAAGGTTGATATCAATGATCACCCTAGAGCTAAAGTTGAAATCTAGGAGAACTCCAAAGATCAACATGAGGAAAATCTCCTTGCCATTCTCAAAAGGATGGAAAAGTTCACTGAAGAATCCAATCCACGTGATAGGGTTATCATGAACAAATTCACCACCTTGGAAAGGGCCCAAAAATCACGTTATATCCCTAAAGGAAATCCTTTTCCCAAAAAGAAAAGTGAAAAGATAGGCCAAGCTCTTCTCAAATCCCAAACACTTTGGCTCCAACTAATGTCGTTGATCTAGACTCTTCATCTGAGAATGAGGAAAGTGAGGGAGAGGAGAGTGAGGATGAAAAAACTAATGAGCAAGCTAATGTTGTGGAATCTGACATCTTCAACATTTATTTGGGTAGATCATACACAGAAAGAATCAATTCTTAACTCTGATAGCTAGGGAAGATTCAAAGGGGTCCAATATACCCGAAAGGAAAAGGGAAAAGACCCCTCACCTCCTAATGACTCACCTAAGGAAGATCAATCACCTAAACTAGCCCCTCTCAAAGAATCCATTCCCAAAATTCCTCCCAAGAAGGATCCCTCAACAAAAGCCAATCCGAAAAAGGATCTTCCTAGGAAAGAATACATCAAGAAGAAGGAAAAGGGGAAGGAAATTAAACTCGACATCGACATAAGGGTTGTCGTAGGAAAGATGACTATACTTGTTCCTCTAAAGGAGATTGCTAAACTTCCTGAGCAACAACAACATTTTAAGAAGTCCCTAGGGATTCAAGAAGAAGAACTACTTGAAGAATTGCATAACATTCATATTCCTGACCAAAACCTTGGGCATGAACCTTTCTTGCTTACCTTGTCTATTAATGACCTCTTCTTACATAATTGTATGTTAGACTTAGGGGCTTTTGCAAATATCATGCCTTTGACTATTATGAAGCAACTGGTCGCAGCATCACTCAACCATATAAAAAGGTGTGTGGTTTTAATTCCAAACCTATGGAAGTGGAAGGTATCATCAAAGACTTTAAGGTTTCTTTGGCTAGGAATCTCGATATATCCCTCCTCGTGGATGTTATTTTTATTGATATTTCTGACATGTGGGGGATGCTATTATCTAGGAAATGGGGAGCTACCGTTGGGGGGCATGTTCAAATGGACCTATCATACACAACCATCTCACAATCCGATGGCAACCCTTTTATCCTTTATAAGACTTACTTACCTCATGTGATCAATCCTGGACCATATTACAAGGCATGCGAGATCGCGAAACCTTCCCATATTCTCCCTACTCAGGAAGTCCGTATCCTCAAGCGGCCAACCTCTCAAACAAGCAAAAAGTGGAAGCCTAAGAAAGAATATAAGGTTGGGGACTTAGTCTTGGTTGATAAAGATCCAATACATGTCAAGATTCATGGAAAGGTGTTAGGATATTCCGACACATAGGAAATAGTTAAGTTCAACTTGGTCTAGTATAGAGTTAGGTATAGAGTTAGGTAAAGTGTGTTTCTTTACCGTTGTACATTTTGTAACTTACAATCCGACGGTCACGATATGTAGTGATCCGACGGTTCATTCTCTCCTCGGTATTAC
>APFE030362059.1:0-34931 GCA_000404065.3 Pinus taeda
AGCTCGCTCGGCTTCTAAATGCCTGTTAACCCGGTCAAATAACTGGTTTGCATAATCCATTATAATCTCATTCCCCGGGTCTCCACAATTTCCATTTTTAGTTTCTTCCATTGTGTTCGTGTTATTTCTTTTGAAGTGGAGCGAAAATATATGATGCTAACCTTCGATATACGATTTTCCCTGGACAGTGTGCAAGTGGAAAGATAAAGGGGATTGGTTGGAATGGAATTGGTCCCAAAATGGACCCATGGCATTCGTTCTCTTAAGATGCCGACGCAATATGTTGGGTATGAAATTGGGTGGAGGATTTTTTGGTTGGGGCACTATCTAATTATTATAAGTTTTGAATTTGGATTTTTACGTGGCAATTTGGGTATATAAGGCTTCACTTTGATTAATATTTTGATGGATTAAGTAGTATTTTGAATACATAATTAGATTCAATATTTTTGGATATATAAGGTTTTATTTGATTAATACTTTTATGGATTAAATAGTATTTTGGATACATAATTAAATTTATTTTTTTCAAAATATTTTAGAGAACACTTTAATTTAACAAATCATATAACTTAAACTTGCAAATTTCACTAATATAATTTTGAGCAAAATTATCCAAAAAAATATACCTAAAAAAACCAAATCATAGAAAAAATAACCTACACATATGGTTTGTATTTATTTGATTTTTTCATTCACAATGTATTAAAATGATCAATCTTTTATCTTACCAAGAACTGTGAACAAAATGATAAATAGTGTGCACTCAATGAAATAAATTTCATATATATACTATAATAATATCCATTGAATTTATTTTTTATTTAATTTTTTTTGGATTTAAATATTACAATATCCTTAATAATATACCAACATTTATTTGCATTTCCTGCAAGGTTAGCCTAATATGGGTTGGTTTAAATTATAAAAAAGATACCATATAGGATTTTTTAAAATATCTAAAAGTAAGATTATTAAAATTATTATAATATGGGTTAATCCATTATCTTTTTTCTATTTCTTAATAATATAAAAATTGAGATTATAATATAAAAAAAAAATTTTTTTAATATCATTTAAAAAGTCTACAAATTATTAAAAATAAATTTTAGATTATATATTTAATTAAATTAAATAAGATATATATAATATATATAAAAGTAAGTGTAAGTTCTAAATAGTTTCTATACAAATAAAACTATAGTAAATAAGAAGGTATGGGGTCGGCTCTGGCCCTACACTCGGTCCATCATTGAATTGTTCAAGAAACTTTTAAGTAAAAAAAAATACAATTTAGATTTTTAAATATCAAAAAGTAAGATTTATTTAAAAATATAATAATATATATGTTTATAAATTTTGGTTTTTTTTTTTTCCAATATTAAATTTTTAAAAATTATAATTATTAAAATTTTAATACTTTAATAAAATTATTAAAAAATAAGGGAAGCTTTTATATATAATATATATATATAATATATATATATATATAAATATAATATATATTTGTTTAGGTGTAGTGGGTTTTAAATAGTAATTACTATAATTTTAGAAATAGGAGTATAGGTGTTTGTCACTATACTCCATCAACTTTGAATGTTGAGAAACTTAAGTATAAAAGGTATAATTTGGATTTCTTGCAGCGCAACTATATCAAATGTTGAGAAATCTTTAGGAATAAGAGATACAATGTTTATAGAAGACGATTCAAATGGAAGGCACTTTCTTTTCCCCATATTATTGCTAGGGCACCTAATATGTCTCACAATGGCATTTTTGGCAATTGCATTCCAAATATCGGTGTTATGTCATTCATACTAGACTCAACTTCAACTTTAACAACTAGAATAGTTCTCATACTTTTCTTTGATCTCAGAATTCAATGGCGTAAAAGGTGGAGTGTTGGCTACAAAATTATTATGGTGAATTATGTAAGTTTGATATGGTCTTTTACATCAATTTGGGTTTTCTATAATAAAATTCAGATATACTAAAAATAGGGCCTTTGTCCTTGCAAAGGGACTTCGTTTTGGGGATAGTATAAGCCTTTTCATCAAACCTTAGTTTCTTGATTTTCACCTTATCCAAATGGAAATGTCAACTTTGATGTGGGTATGATGAAATTTGTCGATTCATATTTGGGTAGGAAAAGGTAAGTGAAAAATTAGTAATGTCTTAGGCATGTATATTAACTCGAGAGTAGAAATGAAGGCAATGAATATTTTACATGCATGAACTATACCTAAGTAATAATTTACCAAAAATTATCTAGTTGAACTTTTAGGGAATTTTATTATGTAAATTTTGGGATTGTTATAACAAATTCTAGCACCTAGTGCAAAGCCTTAATAAATTATCTAAAAAAAGTGCTAACAAATGAGAATGTTACCACTATTACCTAAGAAACTACTCACCTCTCTTTAGTGAAGGCTACAATCCAACATAAGGAAGGCTTCCCTCGTAGGGTTTAGGGATCAAGCAAATAGATGATTTTAAGGTAAATTCACCCTAAGAAACATATAACAAAAATCCACTCGATAAAGTTATGGCAAACTAGGGTTTATAATGGATGAAGAAGTAAGTTCAAGGTTTGAGTTCTAAGGATCTATGGGTCAATTTAAAGGCTAGGGTTAGCCTAACGAGTCTCAAATAGGTTACACAAACACACCAAATGAAAAAAAAATCAAAGTTATTGCACAATAGGGTTTTAGACCAACAAATTGCAACAAAACAACAACTTATAACAACAATAAATTTAACCATTAAACATGTGTAAAAACTATATGAGATGAAGTCTAAATTTAAGAGAGAAATAAGGAGAAAATTATAACAAATTTTGGCAGTTAATAAAGCATATAACAATTTTTTTTTTTGTAATTTAACTCTAATTTACCATAAGATGAAAAGAAAAAAATAATTTTTAGATTTTAAAGAATGTCACAAGTGAGATAGACTAATTCCTTCTCAATCTAGGGCATATGGAGTTTGGGATACAAACTATTCTATGGATTTGTTAGAGTGATTCTAATTCCAAACAAAGCTAGGGCAAATAAACTAACTTACCCTAGGGTTTGTATTTAAGTTCTCAATTTTCTGGATAATTAAGGGAAAGAAAAACCTATCTCTATTCCACAAACACTTAGAAGAAGGGTTTAGCTCAACAAGGGACAATAAAGCAAATACCAAATAAATTAGCATGACACACAAAATTTATCCCATGGAACATAATACCAAGATAAATAAAATAAACTAACTTACTTCACCATGCAACATCCAGGAACCACCACAAGCATCCATGAAAAGATATCACAATGCATCACAAAATCAGCCCAAGAAAGTAACTCTACTAATCCTCCATTTACAAACTAGAGAGAAAGATCATGGATGAAGAGTTTTTATGATCCAAGAGGAAATCAATTCCCCTATTTATATGAGAGTAACCATGTCAAATTCCTTCAAACTAGACTAAAAGGCCTTGAAATCATTAAATCATGATATGAGGTAGATGGTCATCAAGTTGACCCCCAACAATAGCCAAAATAATCAAACAACATGAAAATAAGCCTCAATTAACCGAGAATTGTGAGTCTAAAACTTCCAAGGGCAATGTCATCATCCAAAATGCATGTCTTTTCATGGAAAGATACAACAAATAGCTCAAGGGATGCATATTATCCCATAAATCATGTTTCCCCATCCAAATGAGGTGTGTCATCACCAAAATTTCCCTCTCAAGCGCAACGTCATTCTCCAAGAGCTCATGTCACCATCAAATGAGATGATAAGATGACATCATTAAGCTAGGGCATGATGTCATCAAGGTAAAAGGTGCATCTACCCCTCCAAAGGCTCCCAAGTGATCATCACCATAAAAAAAGAGAAATATCCTTAAAAAATATACAATGCCAATTTAGGGGTATCATATTGTCTGAAGCATGCACAAACTCTTCAAGCAAACAACATAGCATCAAAGGTCAACATCCAATGTCTTGGGATTGGAGCAGGGTCATATTTATCATTTGTGTGCAATCCTCATCAAGGCCAATCCTCCTCAAAGGGGCTCCAATGTCCTCCATCAAGTATCATGCATCATCATGGAATGTGGGTGGATATACTCTCTGTTGAAAATAACAATAAGAAATGATAAAAATAGAATCTAGAAATTCCAGTTTAATTTGTCCTTGAAATTAAATGAGGATTAAAATCGAATTTTATTCTCATAGCAACTTGTAATAGTTAATTAGAGTGAGTTGACTTAGTTAACTTAAGAATTTAGAGTTGGAAGTCTTTCTGAAGTCATGTGTTTGTTCTCCCTATATTATAGGGGTCCAGGATAAGTTAAGTATGAATGGTAATTAGTTAACTTAGTTTACTGAGTTAAGTCCAGTTAAATTAGTTCCAAACTATTTGAGGAACTAATAGTGAGTTAACAGTCAATTGATGCATTAGTGCACTCAACTATTGCTACTCCAGTTAACTGAAGATTCCCTCATCAGAAACTCATGATGTCAATTCTAAGAAAGACCCAGTTGAGACTAGAGTGCAGTGACAATGTATTATTTGTTGTATAATTTTATGAGTTGTACAAATCATGCATGCAATCGGGAACTAGACCTAATTTTGGATTGTGCAATTATAGATGAGGAATTTCCCTTTAACTATGGGCTAATTCTCTCAGGAATTGTGCAAAGAATTAGAAGCTTGGAGGCTTGGAAATTTCGCTAAGTATTGGACAAAGGAAGTCATCAAGTGGAGGATAGGAAATACTTATGCAGGTTAAGCTCAAGGTTGAGTAGAGCATATTGTATTCATCCAAATTCTTTGACCAAGGATGCATTGGAATAGAGACTTGGAGAGCTTGTGAAGAGGCTAAGCTTTGGCCTTGAACTTGCTTATGAGTTGGAGATTGAATTTGATGAGTCTTGGGTTTGTTCTAAAGAGAACAAGCATTTCAATTTCATCTTGATTTTCCAGATTATTATAAAACAGATAGTGGGGTTTTGAGTTGTGGCTTTCCCCAAATATTTATTGTGTTATGTGCCCTTGATGTTCTTCCTCTTGTCGATTATTGTTTGCTTGATCTTTATGGGCTTCCATTGTAAAGAGTAGAAGTAGATTCTTGTCTCTTGTTTTAGTAGATTACATGAGCTTGTGAATTTACAGAATTTTCTACATGGTATTAGAGCTGAGAATAATATACTAGAAGAGATTTTGAGGTTTTGAGTTTTTGGCCGCGAGTTTGGAGAGCAGATCTGAATTTTTTTGTGCAATATTTTTAGAAAAAAATAGTAGATTTCAATTCTTTGTGAAAAAATACCCAAATTCAAAAAGCAAATCAGCTGAATCGGAGTTTGGATGAGGGAGATATCGCTGATTTAAAATCAGCTCATTTTCTAGAAAATTTCATGATGGCGGGACAAATGAAACCGATTGGTGTGTAGGCCAAGAACTTGTACGCTCTTGAGGTTCAAGATGCATGCAAAGCCTTGAGGAGCAAGGAAAATGTTAGAAACTTGGAAGTTGAGAGGGAGATTAAATTACCTCTCAACATGCAACCCAAGAAGAAGCCTCTAAAGCAGCTTCAGGAAGTTGTGGAGCAGCCACAACTAGAGAAGATGAGAGGAGACCAAGTGTAGAGATCCACTCAAGCAGAGAAGAAGAAATCTCAAACAATTGTGGAGTAGCCATAATTGGAGAAGTAGAGAAGAGACCGAGTGGAGGCATCCACTCATGCACAAACCTCCAGTAGGGGGAAATTTCGAGCCAAGTGGACAAAGGGATCACATGCATCAATACATCCAGGTGTGAGGTGAGGCGATGTGAAGTGCTAGTCCCAAGAGGGTTGAAATTGGGCAGGGTCCATTAAGAGGTTTTATCTCATGGATCGAACCTTGCTATGGGAGCCCAAAGTACATAGTAGCGGGAGGAATAAGTGGTGATTGATGCAGTCAAAGATCAAAGTGAGAGAGGTTAGAGTAGTTAGATACTGAAGAAGCATAGAGAAGGGTTGAAAACAATGCAGAAAGGCAAAGTCAACAGAAGTGCAAGGTTTTCAGTTGACATAGACAATAACAGTCAAAGGCTGTGATGACAGAGGCATCATTATGATTCATGTTGGATGTTTTGTTTTTTCTAGAGTTGTTGGAGCAACGACAGTAGAGAGAAGTGTTGCATGCAGAACATTCCAATGGTTCAAGATTGAGATCAAGTTGAATTTCTTTCTTGTTGAGAGGGAGTGTTGAAAATGGCAACAAGAAATGATAAAAATAGAATCTAGAAATTCCAATTTAATTTGTCATTGAATTGAACTGAGAATTAAAATCGAATTTTATTCTCATCGAAACTTGTAATAGTTAACTAGAGTGAGTTGACTTAGTTAACTTAGGAATTTCGAGTTGGAATACTTTTTGAAGTAATGTTTATGTTCTCCCTATATTATAGGGGTCCAGGATGAGTTAAGTATGAGTGGTAATTAGTTAGCTGTGTTTACTGAGTAAGTCTAGTTAAATTAGTTCCAAACTATTTGAGGAACTAATAGTGAGTTAACAATAGTGTAGATGCATTAGTGCATTCAAATAGTGCTACTCCAATTAACTAAATATTCCCTCATTAGAAACTCATGCATGTTATTCTGAGAAAGACTCGGTTGAGACTAGAGTGCAGGGACACTGTACTATTTGTTGTATAATTTTATGAGTGGTGCAGATCATGCATGCAATTAGGAAATGGACCTAATTTTGGATTGTGCAATTATGAATGAGGATTTCCCTTTAAATACGAGCTAATTTTCTTGGGAATTGTGTAAAGAATTGGAAGCTTGGAGGCTTGGAAATTTGGCTAAGTATTGGACAAAGGAAGTCATCAGGTGGAGGATAGGAAATACTTGTGCAGGTTAAGCTCAAGGTTGAGTAGAGCATATTGTATTCATCCAAATACTTTGACCAAGGATGCATTCGAATAAAGACTTGGAGAGCTTGTGAAGAGGCTAAGCTTTGCCTTGAACTTGCTTATGAGTTGGAGATTGAATTGCTAAGTGCTGGGATTGTTTTAGAGAGAAAAAGCATTGTAAGTTCATCTTGATTTTATCGATTAATACAAAATAGATAGTGGGGTTTTGAGCTATTGCTTTCCTCAGATATTTATTGTGTTATGTGCCCTTGATGTTCTTCCTCTTATCGATTATTATTTGCTTGATCTTTATGGGCTTCCGCTATAAAGAGTAGAAGTAGATTCTTGTCTCTTGTTTTAGTAGATTACATGAGCTTGTGAATCTACAGGATTTTCTACATGGTACCAGAGCTAAGAACAATATACTAGAGGATATTCCAAAGTTTTGAGCTTTGGGCTGCGAGTTTGCATAGAAGATCTGAAATTTTGTACAAAATTTTTAGAAACAAATAATATATTTGATTCTTTATGAAAAATACCCAAATTCAAGAAAAAAAAATTGGTGGAATCAGATTCCGGATGAAGGAGATATCGTTGATTTAAAATTAGCTCATTTTCTAGAAAATTTCATGATGGCGGGACATATGAAACAGATTAGTGTGCTAGCCAAGAACCTGTATGCTCTTGAGGTTCAATATGCATGCAAAGCCTTGAGGAGCAAGTGAAAGGGTAGAGACTTGGTGGTTGAGAGGGAGAGTAAATTACCTCTCAACATGCAGCCCCAAAAGAAGCCTCTGAAGTAGCTTCAGGAAGTTATGGAGAAACACAACTAGAGAAGCTGAGAGGAGACCAAGCGAAGAGATCCACTCAAGTAGAGAGGAAGTAGTCTTTGAAGTAGCCTCAGACAATTTTGGACCAGCCACAATTGGAAAATCTGAGAAGAGACCAAGTGGAGGCATCCACTCATGGAGAGACCTCCAGTAGGGGGAAATTTCGAGCCAAGTGGGCAGAGGGAGCACATGCATCCATACATCGAGGTGTGAGTTGGGGTGATGTGAAGTGCTAGTCCCAAGAGGGTTGAAATTGGGCAGGTTCTATTGAGAGGTTTTATCTCATGGATCGTACCTTACTACAGGAGCCCAAAGTACATAGTAGCGGGAGAAATAAGTGGTGATTGATGCAGTCAGAGATCAAAGTGACAGAGGCTAGAGGAGTCAGATATTGAAGAAGCGTAGAGGAGGGTTGACAACAGTGCAGAAAGGAAGAGTCAACAAAAGCGCAAATTTTTCAGTCGACAGAGGCAATAACAGTCAAAGACTTTGATGACAGAGGCATCATTCTTATTCAGGTTGGATGTTTTTTTGTTTCTAGAGTTGTTGGAGCAACGACACTAGAGATAATTGTTGTATGAAAAACATTCCAAAGGTTCAGGATCGCGACAGAGTTGAATTCCTTTCTTGTTGAGAGGGAATGTTGAAAATAGCAACAAGAAACGATAAAAGTGGAATCCATAAATTCCAGTTTAATTTGTCCTTGAATTAAACTGAGAATTAAAATCGAATGTTATTCTCATAGAAACTTGTAATAGTTAACTAGAGTGAGTTGACTCAGTTAACTTAGGAATTTTGAGTTGGAAGTATTTCTAAAGTCATGTATATGCTCTCCCTATATTATAGGGGTCCAAGATGAGTTAACTATGAGTGGTGACTAGTTAACTCAGTTTACTGAGTTAAGTCCAGTTAAATTAGTTCCAAACTATTTGAGGAACTAATATTGAGTTAACAATCAATTCATGCATTAGTGCACTCAACTAGTGCTACTCTAGTTAACTAAAGATTCCCTCATCAGAAACTCATGCATGTCAATTCGGAGAAAGACTAGGTTGAGACTAGAGTGCAGGGACACTCTACTATTTGTTGTATAATTTTATGAGTTGTGTAGATCATGCATGCAATTAGGAAATGGACCTAATTTTGGATTGCACAATTATAGATGAGGAATTTCCCTTTAAATACAGGCTAATTCTCTCGGGAATTGTGCAAATAATTGGAAGCTTAGAGGCTTGGAAATTTGGCTAAGTATTGGACAAAGAAAGTCATTAGGTGGAGGATAGGAAATACTTGTGCAGGTTAAGCTCAAGGTTGAGTAGAGCATATTGTATTCATCCAAATACTTTGACCAAGGACGCATTGGAATAGAGACTTGGAGATCTTGTGAAGAGGCTAAGCTTTGGCCTTGAACTTGCTTATGAGTTGGAGATTGAATTTGCTGAGTGACAGGATTGTTCTAGAGAGAACAAGCTTTGTAATTTCATCTTGATTTTCTAGATTAATACAAAACAGATAGTGGGGTTTTGAGATGTGTCTTTCCCTAGATATTTATTGTGTTATATTCCCTTGATGTTCTTCCTCTTGTAGATTATTGTTTTCTCGATATTTATGGGCTTCGACTGTAAAGAGTAGAATTAGATTCTTGTATTTTGTTTTAGTAGATTACGTGAGCTTGTGAATCTACAGGATTTTCTACATGGTACCAAAGTTGAGAACAATATACTAGAGGAGATTTCAAAGTTTGGAGTTTTGGGCCGTGATTTTGTAGAGTATATCTAAATTTTTTTGTGCAAATTTTTCATAACCAAATATTATATTTGGATTCTTTGCGAAAAATACCCAAATTCAAAAAATAAATTTGTTGAATCGGAGTTCAGATGAGGGAAATATAACTTATTTAAAATCAACTCATTTTCCAGAAAATTTCGTGACGATGGGAGAGATGAAACAGATTGGTGTGCTAGCAAAGAACCTGTATGCTCTTGAGGTTCAAGATGCATGTAGATCCTTTAGGATCAAAGCGAAGGTTAGAGACTTGGTGGTTGAGACGGAGAGTAAATTACCTCTCAACATGCAGCCCCAAGAAAGCCTCTGAAGCAGCTTCAAGAAATTGTGGAGCAACCACAACTAGAGAAGTTGAGAGGAGACCGAGTGGAGAGATCCACTCAAACAGAGAAGAAGTAACCTTAGACAATTGTGGAGCAACTACAACTGGAGAAGTCGAAAAGAGACTGAGTGGAGGCATCCACTCATGCAGAGACCTCCAGTAGGGGGAAATTTCGAGCCAAGTGGGCAAAGGGAGCACATGCATCCATACATCCAGATGTGAGGTGTGGCAATGTGAAGTGTTAGTCCTAAGAGTGTTGAAATTGGGCAGGATCCATTGAGAGGTTTTATCTCATGGATTGTACCTTTCTACGAGAGCCCAAAGTACATAATAGCGGGAGGAATCAATGGTGATTGATGCATTCAGAGATCAATGGTGATTGCTGCATTCAGAGATCAAAGTGATGGAGGCTAGAGCAGTCAGATATTGAAGAAGCGTAGAGAAGGGTTGACAATAGTGCAAAAGTGCAGAGTCAACAGAAGTGCAAATTTTTAAGTCGACAGAGGCAATAACTGTCGAATACTTTGATGACAGAGGCATCATTCTGATTCAGGTTACATGTTTTTTTGTTTCTAGAGTTGTTGGAACAACAACACTAGAGACAAGTGTTGCATGTAGAACATTCCAAATGTCCAGGATCGGGATCGAGTTGAATTCCTTTCTTGTTGAGAGGGAGTGTTGAAAATAACAACAAGAAATGATACAAATAGAATCCATAAATTCTAGTTTAATTTGTCCTTGAATTAAACTGAGAATTAAAATTGAATTTTATTCTCATAGCAACTTGTAATAGTTAACTAGAGTGAGTTGACTTAGTTAACTTAGGAATTTCGAGTTGGAAGACTTTCTGAAGTCATGTATATGTTCTCCCTATATTATAGGGATCCACGACGAGTTAAGTATGAGTGGTAATTAGTTAACTCAGTTAACTCAGTTAAGTCCAGTTAAATTAGTTCCAAACTATTTCAGGAACTAATAGTGAGTTAACAATCAGTTGATGCATTAGTGCACTCAACTAGTGCTAGTCCAATTAACTAAAGATTCCCTCATCAGAAACACATGCATGTTGATTATGAGAACGACCCAGTTGAGAATAGAGTGTAGGGACAATGTACTATTTGTCGTATAATTTTATGAGTTGTACAGATCATGCATGCAATCAGGAACTGGACCTAATTTTGGATTGCACAATTATGGATAAGGAATTTCCCTTTAAATATGGACTAGTTCTTTTAGGAATTGTGCAAAGAATTAGAAGCTTGGAGGCTTGGAAATTTGGCTAAGTATTGGACAAAGGAAGTCATCAGGCGGAGGATAGGAAATACTTTTGCAGGCTAAGCTCAATGTTGAGTAGAGCATTTTGTATTCATCCAAATTCTTTGACCAAGGATGCATTGGAATAAAGACTTGGAGAGTTTGCAAAGAGGCTAAGCTTTGGCCTTGAGCTTGCTTATGAGTTGGAGATTGATTTTTTTGAGTGTTGGGATTGTTCTAGAGAGAAAAAGCATTGTAAGTTCATCTTGATTTTATCGATTAATACAAAATAGATAGTGGGGTTTTGAGCTATGGCTTTCCCCGGATATTTATTGTGTTATGTGCCCTTGATGTTCTTCCTCTTGTGTTATGTTATTCCTTTTGAAAGGGAGAGTAAATTACCTCTCAACATGCAACCCAGAAGAAGCCTCTGAAGCAGCTTCAGGAAGTTGTGGAGCAACACAACTAGAGAAGCTGAGAGGAGACCGGGTGGAGAGTTCCACTCATGCAGAGAAGAAGCAGTCTCAGAAGCAGCCTTAGATAATTGTGGAGCAACCACAATTGGAGAAGTCGAGAGGAGACTGAGTGGAGGCATCCACTCATGCAGAGACCTCCAGTATGGGGAAATTTCGAGCCAAGTGGGCAGAGCGAGCACATGCATCCATACATCCATGTGTGAGGTGTGGTGATGTGAAGTGCTAGTCCCAAGTGGGTTGAAATTGGCAGGGTCCATTGAGAGGTTTTATCTCATGGATCGTACCTTGCTAATGGAGCCCAAAGTATATAGTAGCGGGAGGAATCAGTTGTGATTGATGCAGTTAGAGATCAAAGTGACAGAGGCTAAAGCAGTCAAATATTGAAGAAGAGTAGAGAAGGGTTGACAGTAGTGCACAAAGGCAGAGTCAACAAAAGCGTAGAGTTTTCAGTCAACATAGGAAATAACAGTTAAAGACTTTGATGACAAAGGCATCATTCTGATTCAGGTTGGATGCTTTTTTGTTTGTAGAGTTGCTGCAACAATAACACTAGAGAGAAGTGTTGCATGCAGAACATTCCAAAGGTTCAGGATCGGGATCGAGTTGAATTCCTTTCTTGTTAAGAGGGAGTGTTGAAAATAGCAACAATAAATGATAAAAATAGAATCTAGAAATTCCAGTTTAATTTGTCCTTGAATTAAACTGAGAATTAAAATCAAATTTCATTCTGATAGCAACTTGTAATAGTTAACTAGACTGAGTTGACTTAGTTAACTTAGGAATTTCGAGTTGGAAGTCTTTCTGAAGTCATGTATATGTTATCCCTATATTATAGGGGTCCGAGATGAGTTAAGTATGAGTGGTAATTAGTTAACTTAGTTTACTGAGTTAAGTCCAGTTAAATTAGTTCCAAACTGTTTGAGGAACTAATAGTGAGTTAACAGTTAGTTGATGCATTAGTGCACTCAACTAGTGTTACTCCAATTAACTGAAGATTCCCTCATCAGAAATTCATGCATGTCGATTGCACAGAGAAAGACCCTATTGAGACTAGAATGTCAGGATAATGTACAATTTGTTGTATAATTTATGAGTTGTACAAATCGTGAATGCAATCAGGAATTGGACCTAATTTTGGATTGTGTAATTATGGATGAGGAATTTCCCTTTAAATATGGGCTAATTCTCTCGGGGAAATACTTGTGCAGGTTAAGCTCAAGGTTGAGTAAAGCATATTGTATTCATCCAAATTCTTTGACCAATGACGCATTGGAATAGAGACTTGGCGAGCTTGCAAAGAGGCTAAGATTTAGCCTTGAACTTGCTTATGAGTTGGAGATTGAATTTGTTGAGTGCTCGAATTGTTCCAGAGAGAACAAGAATTGTATATTCATATTGATTTTCCAGATTAATACAAAATAGATAGTGGGGTTTTGAGTTGTGCATTTCCCTGGATATTTATTGTGTTATGTGCCCTTGATGTTCTTCCTATTGTTGATTATTGTTTTCTCGATATGTATGGGCTTCTGCTGTAAAGAGTAGAAGTAGATTCTTATCTCTTATTTTAGTAGATTATATGAGCTTGTGAATCTACGAGATTTTCTACATGGTATCAGAGATGAGAACAATATACTAGAGGATTTTCGAAAAAATAAACAAATTGAAAAAAGAAATCGGCTGAATCGGAGTCCGGATGAGGGAGATATCGCTAATTTAAAATCAGCTCATTTTCTAGAAAATTCCATGACAGCTAGATAGATGAAATAGATTGGTGTGCTAGCCAAAGAACGTGTATGATATTGAGGTTCAAGATGCATGCAAAGCTTTGAGGAGCAAGGCAAAGGTATAGACTTGGTGGTTGAGAGGGAGAGTAAATTACCTCTCAAGGTGCAGCCCTAAAAGAGGCCTTTGAAGCAACTTTAGGAAGTTTTGGAGTAGCCACAACTATAGAAGCTGAGAGGAGACTGGGTGGAGAGATCCACTCAAGAAGGGAAGAAGAAGTCTCAAAACCAATCTCAAATGATTGTGGAGTAGCAAAAATTGTAGAAGAAGAGAGGAGACTGAGTGGAGGCATCCACTCATGCAGAGACCTCCAATAGGAGGAAATTTCGAGCCAAGTGGTTAGAGGTAGCACATGCATCCATACATCCAGGTGTGAGGTGGGGTGATGTGAAGTGCTAGTCCCAAGAGGGTTGAAATTGGGCAGGGTCCATTGAGAGTTTTTATCTCATGGATCGTACCTTGCTACGGGAGCCCAAAGTACATAGTAGCGGGAGGAATTAGTGGTGATTGATGCAGTTAGTGATCAAAGTGACAGAGGCTATATCAATCAAATACTAAAGAAGCGCAGAGAAGGGTTGAAAACAGTGCAGAAAGGAAGAGTCAACAAAAGTGTAGATTTTTCAGTCAACATAGGCAATATCAGTCAAAGACTTTGATGATAGAGGCATCATTCTGATTCAGGTTGGATGTTTTTTTGTTTCTAGAGTTGCTGGAGCAACAACACTAGAGAGAAGTGTTGCATGCAGAACATTCGAAAGGTTCAGGATTAGGATCGAGTTGAATTCATTTCTTGTTGGGAGGGAGTGTTGAAAATAGCAACAAGAAATGATAAAAATAGAATCCAAAAATTCCAGTTTATTTGTCCTTGAATTAAACTGAGAATTAAAATCAAATTTTATTCTCATAGCAAATCGTAATAGTTAGCTAGAGTGAGTTGACTTAGTTAACTTAGGAAATTCGAGTTGGAATTCTTTCTAAAGTCATGTATATGTTCTCCCTATATTATAGGGGTCTAGGTTAAGTTAAGTATGAGGGGTAATTACTTAACTCAGTTTACTGAATTAAGTCCAGTTAAATTAAGTCCATAATGTTTGAGGAACTAATAGTGAGTTAACAATCAGTTGATGCATTAGTGCACTCAACTAGTGCTACTTCAGTTAATTGAAGATTCCTTTATCAGAAACTCATGCATGTCGATTCTCAGAAAGACAGAGTTGAGACTAGAGTGCACAAACAATGTACTATTTGTTGTATAATTTTATGAGTTGTACAGATCATGCATGCAATCAGGAATTGGACCTAATTTTGGATAGTGCAATTATGGATGAGGAAATTCCCTTTAAATATAGGATAATTCTCTGAGGAACTGTGCAAATAATTAGAATTTTGGAGGCTTGGAAATTTGGCTAAGTATTGACCAAAGGAAGTCATTAGGCGGAGGATAAGAAATACTTGTGCAGCTTAAGCTCAAGGTTAAGTAGAGAGTATTGTATTCATCCAGATTCTTTGACCAAGGACACATTGGAATAGAGACTTGGAGAGCTTGTGAAGAGGCTTAGAATTGGTCTTGAGATTGCTTATGAGTTGGAGATTGAATTTGCTGAGTACTGGGATTGTTCTAGATAGAACAAGCATTGTGATTTCATCTTGATTTTCTGGATTAATACAAAACAGATAGTGGGGTTTTGAGCCATGGATTTCCCCGGATATTTATTGTGTTATGTGCCCTTGATGTTATTCCTCTTGTCAATTATTGTTTGTTCGATCTTTATGGGCTTCCGTTGTTAAGAGTAGAAGTACATTCTTGTCTCTTATTTTAGTAGATTACATGAGCTTGTGAATCTACAGGATTTTCTACACTCTACAAAGTGTTAGAGAAGCATCATATAATCCCTCAAGGGATCTTGGTTACACCTAAAGAATCATCTAACAAATACTTAGGGAAAGAAGTGAAATAAACATAATGGGTATAAGAACCATAAAGAAACCAAGGCAGGTGGTATTTAATGACATAACAATCAAAGTACTTCTCACAACTATCATTTTTAAATGTCCTAATAGCTTATGAATTTGTACAAGTTACCACACTTAAGTATAGGATGGTTATCACGTGACCTTATTAGGTGCTTCCAACACTAAGGAGAGGAGTAGTTCTTAGTTTTACCCTTTCAAATAATATGTGCAAGTTATAGGTGTTACAATTTGGGGTTTACTTCATGAAAGATGCCATAGCCTTAT
Source organism: Pinus taeda (assembly GCA_000404065.3). Taxonomy (NCBI): domain Eukaryota; kingdom Viridiplantae; phylum Streptophyta; class Pinopsida; order Pinales; family Pinaceae; genus Pinus; species Pinus taeda. The sequence goes on from APFE030362059.1 coordinate 15,576, forward strand.
ACTATCTTATGTAAAGTATTGTCCATGAGTACCTTTGTAGTGGGAGTGCTTTAGCTGCTTGAGTTACCTTCCTTCACCTTTGTTTTTCCAAGCCCCAAAAATTGCCTCTTTCTTTCTTACTTTGAAATGGCTTATTTACCAAGATTTTTTTTTTTATCAAGTAATAATGATAATATAATCCCTCGTTAATGATGGGAAATTGATCACTTTATTGGGTTCAGGATGTTTACTGAGAGTTCATTTTTCTTGATAAGTGGGATATGCATGGATATTCCCAAGTATTAGTGGATAATTAGAGGGGGTAGAGATTAAGCTATAATTGGATTTTGCTTGCTTTATATCCATTGTCATTATTTTGCAATTTGATATTTAGCTGATGTTTTTTCCCATAGTTGCATCAACCTTTGGTATTTTCAACTCGTTCTTCTTATAGTATAAGACCAATAGGGAAATAGTATAACTCATTGACAACAACTAATTAAAATATGTGATAACAAACATTGAGGAAAGGTGACATGTGTTAAGTATGGATAACATGGAATACTACCATTATCAAAGCCTCCTATTTGTGCCCCTCTTAGATAGTGAAAGAAGGAACCTAAGGAAGGTCACATTGGGCTAGGGATGCATGAGAACCACCAAAGTGAAGTTAAAAAACAAGTTCATGACCAATAGCAGTATAAAATCCAAATTCAACCTATGATCCATACTAGAATGCATTAAACATTAAATGAAAGTCCTTGAATGCAAAAAAGGTTAAAGTACATTACAATATATGACCCACCCTTATCAAATGAGTAAGATGGATGAATGAGTGCACTGACTAAAAAATGGATGAGAGGCAATTGAGACTACCTATATAGATCATGGTAAAGGTTATTGGTTATCAAGCTACAATGTAGGAGAAAAAATTTATACTAGGGTTATCCATTTATATGGATGGATAATAGGAAACATGAGAATGTTATATTTAAATGTTAGATTTGGAAAAAACACAAACACATGCTTAGAATTTTCCTTTTAAAGGTTTCTTTGGGTTATACAAGGTCTAGAGTAGATGATTTTGGGGTGTAATATACTCTCTACAAATTTGAAGTTCTTGAGGCGTCAACAATGACACTATGTCCAAGTCGATCATTAGACGTTGAGAAGAAATTATCAATAAAAAAACAAAGAACAAGTCTTAGATATAAAAAGGAAGTGACCTTTCATATTCTTGAGTGTTGGATTCCTTCAAGAAAAATAATCTTTCACCTACTTTAATTCAATATTTAATTGGAAAATATTATGTGTAGCTTCATTGATCCCTAGCCTAAAACCTTGCTTCATCATTTTGTCTAGCCTTGATGGATCCACCCCAAGGGGAGGCTTGCATCCTCCTCCTCTTCCATTTGACATTGTCACCTTCATTGCCTTGGTGTCCTCTTAGACCAAAATTATGAAGCCCCTTCAATCCAAATTCGTTAAGTGCTTGGAAGAGACCCCTAAAGTTTCATTCCACGCATCATGATCCAGGTCCATGGTATGAGACTTATTGATCAAGTGATTATTGGTCAATTTATAGGAATATTTCCTTCTCCTCACATGTTGGTGAATTGGGTTGAATACTGCACAATCAAAGGTAAAGTCTCTCTTTCCTTCTATGGCAAAGGATTCTTCACCTTTTTGTTTGAAAATAAGGAATATAATGACTTGATCTTTAGAAGGGGTCCTTATTTTATGGGTGCCCGAGGGTTATATTTGAATAGATTGAATCCAAACATCAATAGAAAAAATGATATTCCTTTAGTTTTCCTTGTTTGGGTGAAACTCCCCCATCTCCCTCTCCATTGTTGGAATGAAGATACCATTAGGAAATATTAAAAATGCTAGGAAAATAAATCAACCAATCATATCCTAGGGATGGGATATTTGTATGCACAAGAATATGTGGAAAATTAGACTTGGAAAAAATACTTTCAAACAAAATACAACTCTCCCTGGAACATTAGAAGTTAGAACTTCATTCAATCGATTGGTTATGATCAAATTATGTTTAAGCGCAAAACCTGCCATGAATATAGTCATTTCGTAAGAAATCCCCCATAAGCATCCACATAGGAGAAATAACTAGAATAGGGAGAGAAATGGAAAAAACCCAAAAAGAGATGAGTAAATGCAAGGTAGGACCACCCTCCTAGACCTCCCATCTCTAACCCCCATTTGTTCAGGATCCCTCATCATCACAAAAAATTCCCATAAAAACCTCACTAAAAAGATAGAGAGAACCCCCATTTAGCTCTTTCAAACCAATATGAATCCCTATATTAGATGGATTCCCCAAAGAAAAATGAGGATATGATTAAATATGAATAAAAATTTGGGGAAATTCCTTTGCTCGAAGAAGCACCCCTTCATTCTATAGAAATTATTCTTTTTCCCTCCTAAGATGCAAGTCCATCTATCTCTATAATTTTAGGGACTCCTAGATTTATCATAGGCCTAGTTTTACTAATAACCAAGCTGAGATAAGAGCAATAAGGGGATGAGGCAATCAGATACTTTGTAGATAGAAAACCTTTAAAAAATTAGGAAGGAAACTCAAAAACGAGAGAAGAGAAGAACAAGAAGATAGAGACAAACGAATGTGAAGCCAACAAAACATAAAAAACCTACACAATAGAAGCTATAGAAGCTCCAAAAAACAATATAATTTAATTTCGCCACTTGGGGGGAGGGGGGGGGGGGCATCTAGTAAATAATGAAAATCATCTCTTGGAATTGCAAAGATTTGGCAATGAAGAAAAATGGACTTCAATCAAGGATTTAATCAAGATACATAAGCCATAAATCATTCTCCTCCAAGAGACCAAATTGGAGGAAGATGTCATCCTCCAAAAATTTAAAACAATATGGAAAGGAAGTGATCTATAATCTACATTTTATATTCCATTAGACAATTCCTCACAACAAATATGATAAAATTATATTTAAAATATGAAATTCTACATTATTCCAATTGTATTAATTTTTTGGATCTTGTAAATTTATTGTTAATAGTGCACACATGTGAATTTAAAATTATGTAGAAAATAGAGAACAAAGAAATAAAATCTCACACACACATTTGACACAAAATATGCTCTAGGAAACCCTTTCGAGAGAAAACCCAGCTAGAAGGTGAGATCGCTCGCTCTCTTTCACTGAATGGAAATTTGGTTGTAAGTATAAAGAAGTATGGTCTGTGGCTTGTGGGGTGCTACAATGCACAAATACTCTTTGTGTGGTATACCTCCTATCCCTCTTCTCTATCTTTTATCATATATGGAACAAATACACTCGAAAGAATGGAACCCCCTTTTCCTCCTAGTGGCCCGATTATAACACAACCCGATAGCCCAATAGTGGCTAGGTTTGAGTACCTCAACACTTAACTAGAGTTATAATATAGACTCTTCTATAGTCTTCTACATCATAATAACATAGTTAGCCCCTTTTTTTTGAATAATGGGGGCTGATAGTAACGTGGCATCCACTTGAATTATGGTGGTGAAAACAAGAAGGTTAACTTCTGAGTAGCATAACTTTCGCATATGGACTCTGATTGAGGTGATTCTTGTTCTATTGGAAAGGTCTGTGTGTGTAGAATAGGAAGAGATGGTTCTTTAAAGCAATAAGTTTACCCCCAAAAAACATAATTTGATGCCTCAAAACGCTCCCAGAAGGTTTCAACCCCTATTTTTCCAAAGTAGGACCCATCTGTAAAAATGTTCCCATGAGTTGTGAGTTGATTCCTCCACTTTTTCCACTTTGAAATCTTCGAGATGGATGAAAAATAAAATAATCATCTAATTCATATCATGAACCATGGAAAAACAAATTAGTTCAAAAGGGGCATCAGGTGGATTATGCACAATGTAGGCCTTGGTACACTTTCAAATCTTCCAGAAGTTCTTATTTTACATATTGGATAGTTGTAAGTCTTCCTGATAACCCTTTATGAAAGATTTAAAATTTGATCAATGTTTATATGCCAAATGCTTACCATTGAAAAGTAGCGTGTTGATCCTTGTTATCAAATTTGAAGGACATTGTTTGGGAGGTCAATAGTATTATTGTAGGGGATTTCAATACAACCCTTCATGCTTTAGTAAAAGAGGAGGCTCAAAGGTTTGAGGTCCCTTCAAAGAAAATATGGAATACTTCTCTTCCTCTTTAGATCTCTTTGACCTAAAACCCATAAAAGGAAAATATACATGGTCCAAGAGTTGTCAAAGTCATGGCCATATCATGGCATAACTTGACTACTTCCTAATTCACATCTCCCTCCCAGAGGAAAATATCTCCCCCCTTATCCCAAATCCTAACATGGTATATTTCTAACCATCATCCAATATCCCTATCCATTAGCTCCCTCAAGAATTACGGTCCTATCCCCTTCCATTACAACCCTATTTGGACTCAGGATTCTAAATTTCTAAGAATTTCCTAAAACTTTGTTGAATCAATGGATTAATGGCTCCATGGTTTATAAATAGGTACAAAACATTAAAAAGGTCAAGTATAAACTTAAAATTCGAGTCAATTTCAAGCATCCAAAAGTAGAATCTCTCATCCTCTCTCTCAAACAATGATTCGGGGGAACTAAGGAGAAGATGGATCAAATCCATTTATCCTCCAACATCATTATGGAGGAAAAAATAATCTTTCAAAAGCTTCAAAAGGAATTTAGAAATGAAGAAGAATTCTAACACCTTAAATATCCAATTATATGGCTTAAGGCACGAGATATAAATACTAGGTGCTTTCATATACATGCTAAACAATGTATATGGAGTAATAATATTAGTAAAATCACTTCAAATGATGGAAATGTTGGATTCTTATGAAAAAATTGAATAGGTCAACATATTATGCAACTTCATATAAGTAACAAGCAATAACTAATGAGGAAGCTAAAGAGAGAATGATGGAACACATACCTCTAATAGTAATGCAGGAGGACAATGATAGATTGACATAGCTAATGAAATCTAATGAGGTATGGGAAGCCTTCAATTATTTTAATAGATCATGCCTAATTTGTAGATGACACTCTATTTATGGTAGGTACCTCTACAATTATAGTAAAAGGATTCAATGAGATCTTGGAAACATTTGCTCATGCTTTGGGAGGATAGATTTAAAAAAAAATGCCTCTTGCTCACCTGGAATGCCAACAACAATAGAAAAGTAACATTTCAACAAATTATTCAGATTCCAACCTACGATGAGTGGTCCTCATTTCATTGTTTATGGATTCCCATCAGTCTAAATCCTTTCCAAAACCCCTCTTGGTAGCCTATTCTGAAAAAAAAAAAAATTAAGTCAGAAATCTCCAAATGGGGAGCACAATGGCTTAATTCAATTGGCTGATTATATTATCAATCCTCCCTATATTATAATTCTCAATAGCTTTATCCCTACTGGGGATTAGAAACTCTATTGTACATGAGTTGAGGAAATTTGTTTAACAAGGTAGCAAAAAAAACATAAAAAGATATGAGCTGGTTAGTTGGGAAACTGTGAAATCCCCTTTATATCATTGTGGCTTAAGTGTGAAAGATCGCTCACATATGAACCTTGCATTAGTAGGGAAGTCATTATGGATATTGATATCATAAGAATATAAATAGTGTAAATAAGAAATTCACTTGAAGTACTTAACAGGCGAAAGTTAATGTTCTTTGACGAATTTCCTCCCTCTAAAGGAGGATCTTAGATTTGGAGAGCTATGTTAGTGCCTATCCCTCTTTTATGGGCTCAACTTGATTAGGTTTTAGGAAATGGAAAGGACATCAATCCTTGGAAGGAAAGCATAATGGGAAATCATCCATTAAAGAATGTTCAAGCTCTCACCCCTCTTAGGACTTGGTTTAACCATGCAGGGAAGCACTCTCTTTATGACATATCTAATTGGACTCCAAATGGAGCATGGTGTGGTTGGAACTTGGACTTCATACCACCTCACTTTTCCAATCCCTACTCCATTTTTCATGGCTTTATTTGGAAGTGCTACTAACTCACAACAAGAGGAAGATGCCAGGGGTTGGGTTCCTACTTCCTACTTTATTAAACTTGGTTATGAATCTTATATTTTCCTAGATGGTCCTCCACTATTATCACACTTGTGGTTTCATATTTGGAATTCAAAAATTCTTCCTAAATTAAATATATCTTGCTAGACACTGAAAAAAATCCTAATAGCTAAAAACCAATCAAAAAGAGGGATCTAGGGCCTCTTGAGGCATGTTCTTTGTCACTCAAAAATGAAATAATACAACATATATTTATTGAATTTGACTTCAACATCAAATTTGTGGTCATGCCATGCAAAGACTTCTTCATTAAGTAAATTAGCTAGACTCCCCTCTTTATCTCTTTGAAATTTTTCACCAAATTTATCTAAATTCATTCAAAGGCAAACCCCTATTTAGAACACTATGTATGTCCTTCCCCTAGTATGTGTGCTGGAAAATTTGATGGGAAAGAAATGAAGCAATATTCCATGACACTATCAACAATCCTATAGTAGCAGATAAAGCCAACACTTTTCTAGCTGAACACACAAGGGTCAAAAACCTGAAGCTATATAGGCCTAAAATGCTAGACTCTAGTGAACAAAGATGGGTTTCTTAATTCAATATACAATAGCAATCTTCTTTCCCATCCATTAAAAAAAATCATGGAAACTATATCTCTTGAAAGAGCAATTCAAGGACTAGATATCCTCACCGAACTCATTTATTATATGTTAGACTAATGATCACACTAAGAGGGTGTGAATCAATGTCATCAACTTAAACAATTATGTAGTTAATCAAAACTATAAACAAATCATGCATCATAAAATATCATCATACATCAACAAATGACAACACCAGATATACATGGAAACCCTTGCAAGAGAAAACGAGAAATTTCTTTATCTTCTTCAGTTTTTTATTACATTAATTTGTTGGAGCCACCAACCCCCAAAAATAAATTTTCACACACCAACTTGTTGGAAGCACCAACCTCCAAAATAGATTTGTAGCTCTAACTTACTGGAGGCCCCAAAATAGATTTGTAGGAACCAACTTACTATAGGTTACAACATAATTGAGGCACCAACATATGAAATATGGCATACCACTTTTCACAGTCTTTCAAGCTCGATCAACAAGCTCAAAACATGACCAAATAAATATGTTCTTTAATCAATCTTTAACATCTTTTTCATATAAAAAATTGTTTATGAGTTCTAGAGCATAATTATAATAACTATGACCTCCTATTCTCAAAAATATATTTGTAGCTCCCGCTTCCAAATCACAAAATAATTCTAAACAAACCCCTTTTCCAAAATTCAATTTAGCCCTCTAAAAAACACATAAAACATTAGAATTTATTGTCCTACATAATACACCTATATGGTATGCCTCCTAGAAAATGCACCTTTCAGGAATGCGTTCTACAAAATGCGCACATTCGGTTCATTACTTGTTTGACAAAACACACTTCTAAGGGAAAAATAAAATTTTTGGATACTCGATTGAAATAAAACCTACGACCTCCCGTGGTGTTACAAAGGACATCACGAACTACGTTGTCATGTTACTCTTTCAATCTTTACAACAAATATCTATGTCATATCTTCATCATCAACTAGATCATGCAACGAGGAGCCACATCATTCTCGAAAAGTTAGGTTATACATATTTGTGCCACTCATACCATAGAGAGCCAAGTTTTCAATCATAAGAAGAACCAAGTCATTCACAAAGAGCCATCACAGATTCTGTGTAACAATGCCTTTGAAAGTGTTTAAACACTTTCTTCATTTACACACAGTGATATCAAGCTTGTCAATTGGGTTTATCTAGGGTGATTGGGAGCTATGATTGTTATCCTCCCCACTCAATTTCAATTCGTGTAAGTGAAATGATGAGCTTTGCCATAATGGATTCAAGACCAAGCCAAGAAAGGGTTTTAGATTACATGATGATGGAAGTATCTATAACTTGTAGAAGTTATGTCATTAGACATAGGTTTTGACTTTGCATCAATGGCTAATACAAATTGAACATTAAATGTCCTTGATTTTACCATGGATGTTTTGCTAAATATGCAAATTGAACACTAAACATCCTTGATTTTACCATGGGTATTACATGATAATTTTTTTTTTATATGGCTTGAAGCTGAAAGATGGAAATTTATCTAATTCGATGGAGGTATTTGTAACTTGTAGCAGTTATGTCATTAGACATAGGTTTTGACTTGGCATCAATCACTAAGTATACAAATTGAACACTAATTGGTAAAAAATATAGCCTTGTGAGTCACTTGGTAGCTTATTAGGGAACATATGTGTAATCTACCATTGCAACTTGGGAAAGGGACAATTGTATGAAGGTAGAGTTCTAATTCTCCCAATTAGTGTTTTGCTCTATGGATTACGAAGGTTTTGTAGTTTATTTTGGAACATTCTTGGTTACCAAAGAATCAACTGGAACAAATACCATTTTTCATTTGGTCATCATTGAAGCACTTCTTAAATCTATAGGAAACAAGCTCATCTGATGTGTAACTTCAAGAAATGAAATTCCAAACTTTCTTGACCTGATTATGTTATAGGTATAGTTACTCCAATAGGCAGCAATAAAAAGGTTTCTATAATCAAGGAATCAACCAAAAATCCTATGCTTAATCATGCTGACAAAGTCTACCATGTATATTTTGCTAGCAATTTGGATGTGGCAAAAACACATCATGGTGAATGTAATGAAAAATTATTATTTTTCTTGCAATGCCATGCCATGTTGTTGACACCTAATCATCAGGATTGGGTGAATAAATATAATTGATTTAAATAAATAATAATAAATATGAACAGTCATCGGGAGATGAAGTGAACAGTCTCCCTCATGTATATAATAAAGACCAACCTGAAGGAATAATATGAATTGAATTTTGTGGAGTTACTACCTGGCCTGACATGGTATCAGAGCCAAGTTCCTAAAATTAGTTGTAACTCCTTGTCTGTGCCCTTTGCGCTCCCTGGGCTGTGCATAATTATCCTTTTTGCGTTCTCTAGGCTCTCTTCCATAATCTTTGTCTGCACCATCTTAACAGTTGGCACGATTTTTTTGTATGGTCATAATAGCCCTCTGTCGTAATGTTTTCTTTACCCATTACTTGCTCCTCTCGTTGGGTTGCCCCGGAGGAGAAACAAGTCAGCCCTTTCAAGATTGCCTTTGTGCTTGATTGACTGACACTTAAACTCCCTTCTCTCTTAAAGGTTTTTGCTCCAACCATTAATGTCGTCGAGTAGGAGCTTGATGAGGTTGTAGAGCTGGATGGGCGGAGGAACAATCCGTGTGGGAGTCAGGCATTGTCTTATGAGAGACCACCTTACCTGCGTGAAGAAGGTATCAGAATGCACATCTGAGTCTGCTGCAGGACCACCATACTTGCGTGAAAGAGGTATCAGAATGCGCGCTTGATTTTGCTGCGTGAATGGTGCTGGTGAAGGATGATACCACCATACGCTCGGTATTGCATAGAATTGGCGTTGAAAATGTTGAATGCAGCCAAAGGGAGTTGGTAGATAAAATTTTTGTGTTTGGATGAAAACATAAGCATGTTAATTCTTGTACTATTTTTTTTAGAGTAATTGCTTATTTATATATTGGCAAATGTTAAGTGCTATATATACCTCAGTTGACTGACATGGTATCATGGTACCTGAGTGTGCTGTTGAAGTGCGCTATTGAGAGTGCCCCTGGGTGGAAGTGAATCATGGGACCTGCTTCGGGATCTGTATGAAGGAGAATCATGAGGTCTGCGTCTAAAATAAGGTGATTGCGAACGAGATTGTGAATGTCAGTAGGAAATGTGAGGGCGTGTGGTATGGAGCGTTGTGAACGCTATGGTCTCACGTTGTATAGTATCACGCTGCTGACATATACCTCTCATATATACCTCTGTTCGCTATCCAGTGAAGCACTGTACAGTTTTTTGTGTATTTACCCTAACATGGTATTTAAGCTGCTCTAGAATATATTTAAGCTGGTATATTTAGGCTACCATATATATACATAGTTACTCACCATATATTTACGCTGCCTCACCTATATATATATTCTATACTTTAACGCTGTCCAGTTGAATGCGTATTGACATTTCAATTTGTTGTCTAGTCTTTTCAGAATTATATTTTTTCCCATTAGGAGTAAAATTTTGCAGCATAAGTTTTTGTTACAGTATGCATTCATCATATCCATTGTGGGAATAGTTCTCACTGGCAAGGAGAACTATCCTGAGTGGTCCCAGATGATAAAACACACCCTCATTTTCAATGAGTTGTGAAAAGGAGTGTGCATTGGAGATGGAGACAAAGAGCCAGAACAACCTAACTTAGATAAAGAGCTCGCCATTTGGGAAAATAAGAATAGCAAAGCCTATCCATTAATTGCAACATTTGTAAATGAAGAGGTGAGTTGCCATATTTTGCCATTTTTAACTGCTTTCAAAGCCTTACAAAAGCTGAAAGAACTCTATGACTCACATTCTGCACTTAAAGTTGTTCAACTCATGATTAAACTCTTCACTCTTGAATTGCAAAACAATGATCCTCTTGCTTTTTCATCCGAAGTAAAATCTATAATGCATGATATCAAATCCACTATGGTTGAATTGATATTCCTCTTATCGCTTTTCTCAAGGCACTTTATCCTACTTATTCCAATTATCTTTAGTAATTGCAAGCAAATGGAAATCTCAAAGATATTACCTTTGACTCTCTTGTGAAAAAAAATTGTTGAAAGAGAGAAAGCTTTTGGAAAGAAGACATCCCCTAAATCTTCTGAACAGGCTGTGTGCCTTGCTCATAAAGAAAGAATCTTGCTCCAGATTCTTCCAGAGGAAGAGGTGGTTGGAGAGGAAGAGGAAAATATATCAGAGGCAGGGGGTAGACAATCTCAAGGAGAAAAAGCAGATTTGCACTGCATACACTGCAAAAGAAATGGATCACATGATGCCTCTACATGCAAAATACCTTGGGACAAAATTGAGCAGCAAAGAAATCAACCCAAAGGTAAAACTAATGACACAGAAAAAGGTAAAGCACCTGAATCTGCTCATTATGTGGTGGCACAATGTAATATTGGAGTAAAAGAAGATTTATTTAATGCTTCACTTGCTTCTTGGAAAAATGATTGGTTGCTTGATTCAGGAGCAACTTGCCACATAACTCATAGAAAAGATTTTTTTGAAGAATTCACTGGCAATGTTGATGGAGCAATATACTTTGCATACCAATCAAAAATCAAGCCATCGGGGCTTGGCACAATCAGGGTTAAATTGCCTGGTCTTCCAGACTTTCTTCTGCATCATGTTCTATATCTCCCACAGCTAAAGAGAAACTTGTTGTCCTTGGTCCACATCCGTCAGCAAGGTCACTCCATTCATATGTTTGATGGCAAGCTTGAGGTGAGAAAAACATCTGACCACTCACTTTTCAAGAGGAAAATAGAAGAAGAAAGGCTTCTCAATTTGCAATGTACCTTTTCTCGTGCACAACATTTCTCATACAATTCTCATTATGAAGAAGGTACACTTCCATCAAGTTTATTATGGCATGCTAGATTTGGACAATTGAACTATGACAGCCTCTGCTTGTTGAAGAAAAATGGTGTTACTAGTTTGCCTACAATTCCTAGGAAATTTAAGCAATGTAATGCTTGCATTCTAGGAAGGCATAACAAACAGTCTTTTCATGATTCACATTCAAGAGCACATAGAAAACTTGAACTCGTTCCTTCAGATTTATTTGGTCCAATGCCCGTTCCTTCTACAAATGGAAATAAATATATGATGACATTTATTGATGATTACACTAGAATGTGTTGGGTTTATTTATTGAAGGACAAATCTAATGCTTTTCAAACATTCAAGAACTTTCATAAATGGATTGAAAATGATGCACAATCTCATATTGGGTCTATTTGCACTGATAATGGAAAAGAATACACATCAAATGAATTCGAAAACTATCTTTGCCAACATGGGATCAAACATCAAACAATTGTACCTTATAATCCCCAACAGAATGGTGTAGCTGAAAGAATGAATAGGGCAATCTTAAATATGGTACGCTCCATGCTCTTCTTCAAAAATGTCAAAATAGTGTTTTGGGCTGATGCTTTCTATGTGCTACATATATAAAGAATAGATGTCCATCTAATGCTATTAGAAACAAGACTCCATATGAAATGTGGTATGGGCACGTTCCTTCGGTAAAGCATCTTAATGTCTTTGGTTCCACCTATTATGCCTTGATATCAAAGGTACATAGAAACAAACTTGGTGTAAGAAGTCATAAGTGTATCTTCTTGGGGTATTCAAACACCTCCAAAGCATACCATCTCTATGATGAAGTCAATAAAAATTTTGTTGTATCTAGAGATGTAATTTTTCTTGAATCATCCAAAACTGACAATGTTGTTGAGCGGCAACTTGATCGCTTGGATAGATTTCGCAAATGCAAAATCATTTCAAGAATTTGATAATCAGATTTCACATCTTGAAGGGGGGATTCCTATACTAGATCAACATGTGGAAGCTTCTTTTGAAGAACTCTCTCCCTCGCATGAAACTCCAATAACAAATGATGCTTTAAGTGATGTGATTGATAGAATTGGGAGACTCAATCTTGATTCAGTCTCAAATCAATAAATAGAGCAGCCTGGACCATCTAAGAAAGGTCCCCCAAAGTGGTTGACAAAGACACTTGAAAGTGTTCATCCTAATAAGGTTGGAAAGATAGGAACTAGAAATTCAAACCGGCAAAATGGAGGTGATGTAGATGACTCAAATTCACCTATTGATATGGATGTTTCTTATGATTGTGAATTGAATTTGTCTACAGATTTTGAACCAACTTCCTTCAAAGAAGTTGCTTCTCATGATGAATGGAAAGAAGCGATGCAAAAGGAGTATGATGCTCTCATAAAGAATGACACTTGGAAACTGGTTGATCCTCCATTAAGAACCAAACCAATTGGCTGCAAGTGGATCTACAAGAACAAGTATAAAGTTGATGGTTCACTTGACAAGCACAAAGCCAGGCTTGCGGCAAAAGGTTTTGCACAGATGGAAGGGGTCGATTATTAGGAGACTTTTTCCCCCACAGCAAAATGGGCTACCATCCGGACACTCTTTGCCTTAGCAACTCAAAACGGTTGGAAAGTCCATCAAATGGATGTAAAAACTGCTTTCTTGAATGGAGATCTAAAAGAGAATGTTTTTATGTCCCACCCTGAAGGATTTGCTATGAAAGGACATGAACATAAAGTATGCAAACTTGTGAAATCCTTGTATGGCCTCAAACAAGCACTGCGAGCCTGGTATGATAAACTAATTGAGCATCTTCTGAAACTCAATTTCAAACATTATGATCTCGATGATGCAACTTTATTTGATAAGAAAGTTGGCAAAACAATTGTATATATTGTGGTCTATGTAGATGATCTTTTGATGATAGGGAACGATGGAAGCTACATTGCATCCATAAAGAAGGAATTGGGGAAAAGTTTTGAAATGACTGATTTGGGCTATGTTCATTACTATCTTGGTATTGAAGTACGTCAACATCTGAAGTCCATATTTCTTTCTCAAAAGAAATACATTGGAGATCTGTTGAATAGGTTTGGCATGACAGAATGCAATCCTCTTACTACTCCAATGGAACAAAACTTAAAGCTCGCATCTATTGAAGGAAAAGAATTTGAGGATGCAACAAAGTATAGACAACTTGTAGGAAGTCTCAACTACCTAACTACTACCAGAACAGACATTTCGTTTGCTATTGGAATCCTCTCCAGGTTTATGCAAAAGCCTTGTGAAGGACATTGGTCTACTGCAAAAAGAATTCTAAGGTACTTGAAGGGAACTCAAGACTTTGGAATCAAGTATACGTAGGTGGACGACTTCAGTTTGATTGGATACTCTCATTCAGACTTTGATGGAGACAAAGAAACCAGGATATCTACTTCAAGATATGCTATGAGTCTTGGATCAGGAGCTGTCTCTTGGAGATCACGCAAACAATCAGTTCCAGCAGATTCCATGACAAAAGCAGAATACGTGGCAGCAGCTGAGGCAACAAAAGAAATTGTGTGGCTCAGGAAAATTCTTGAAGATTTGCAGGTAAAACAAGTACAATCAACTCCACTCATGATTGACAACACCTCTGCAATAAAGTTGGCCAAGAACCCAAAGTTCCATGATCGTACAAAGCACATCAATACTAAATATCATCTGATCCGACATCATGTTGAGGCCAAAACAATCCATCTCCGTCATTGTTCCACAAATGAGCAAATTTCAGACATCTTCACCAAAGCGCTTGGAAGAGAAAAGCTTGAAAGATTCAGAATGATGCTTGGACTCACCAACATCCCTTCAGATTAAGGGGGGAATGTTGACACCTAATCTTCATGATTGGGAATTTTATGTAAATAAAATAAATTGGGAAGGTGAACAGTCATCGGGAGATGAACTGAACAATCACTCCCTATTGTATATAATAATGGGTTACCTATGGAATAAAATATGAATAAGTTTTTTGTCAAATTGGAGTTACTCTTGGCCTGACAATTTTGTATTTTCTAATTTATTCTTTCAGGTTTAAGAAGACCCATCTTATGCATCGAACCTCCTAGCTATTGGGGAATCGATTTGTTGAAGGAAAGAGTATTTGAGAGGTTGGGATGTATTCCATCTTGTTGTTGGCCCAATGGGGTTGAATTTCTGGAGGAAAGAGGACGATATTTGAAGAGTGAGATATGTTGTGCTTCCCTCTTAACTACTGGACGTTTTACCACTGCTAGCACGAGTTTATATAAGGGCGCAAGTGTAAAATCCTCGTCCTTGTTGAGTAGGTAATTCCTCATCACTCTAGGTTGAGTTTTCTGGATGGAAAGGAGGTCGTGCCATGTCATATTCATCTTGGATGAGTTATGTAGCATAGTAGCCAAGTTGTTTGATTGGGAGATGCAAATCTGGTTACACTTGATGTGCGGGGCTACATACATCAAGTAGAAGTTGAGCTACGAGTTAAGGAAAGCCATATCTACTCTAAAATAGATAGAGTTGTCATCCCTCTGTTGCCTACGTGCTATAGAAGTGACAGAAAGAAGTGGGCATATCCCTGGCCACTCATTCTTGGGTTGCATACTATCTCAAGGACCAAAACTGGATTATTTTGTGGTGTATTAAAGCTGCATATACAAGGGTGATGTTGGAGAAGAAGAACAGAATAACCAAGACCAATTCTAGAGACCAAATCGAGTTTAATATCAGTCCAGCTTGTTAGTTGGTTGAACATGGAAGTTGTTGGTGCAATTTGCATATGACTAGGATGAATTATAGAGGAAATAACATTGTTGGACATGGCCAATTAAAAGGTTGATATGTATGATTGTTTTCCCTAAAAAGAACTGGTAAGTTGGAGACGTCTTTGCTGAAGCTACGGTACCAGTTTCCTCTAGTCCATTGTTTTTCCATTATATTTGCACAATGATGAAATAAAGGGACTATTATTGCTATATTCATTGTGACGAAGTGAACTTACCAACAATATAAATTTCTGAGTTGTCATAAGAAATATATATGTGTTTTGGTAACTTTGTTGGTTCATATGAAGCAATGAATACATTGTCCAACAATCAAAATTTACAATGAACACCTACAATAGTGTAGACCAATTGTTTGAAGAAATACCACACTGAAACTCAAACTAAAAACTCATAAATTTTAAAGAAAAACTAGAAGTTTGTCAAGGCGGGATCTTACTGTGGCATCAGAGCATGTTGTTGGACAACTATTGGGTTTAAATGGCTGATTATAACAAGGGAAAAATACTTCCAAGTCAAGAAGCACTATTTTCCCAACAAATTGAAAATCATGACAAAACATTTACAAAGGCGATAGAGAAGATGGAAGCATGGGTGTCATCAAAGGCAACAAATAAAAAAAGGAATTTAGTAGATCCGAAGATGAAAATATAGCTAAGGATTGGGTAGTAAGGATTGAAGGGAGCCCAAAGGAGAATAATAGTTCAAATAAAGATAGGAGAAAAGATTAACTCATACAAAAGATACAATATCTCTTGTTGATGGTGAAGACCATGACCAAACCTCCCAGGACGAATTAGGAAAAGTCATACCCATTGAAGATGAAGTTAGCACAAATTCACCCTAACGGGTTGGTACAAGGGGTTGGGATGAAGGAGGGTAAAAAATTGCTCCTAAATGCTTGTCATCATTTAGTGAGATTGTCAAGTTAGATGATGAGTACAAAGAAAAACATGAGGACACAACAATTGATGATGATTCCCAAGAGGTGTGCAAAGATGATAACACACAAGTAGTCGATGATGCAAACCCAATCCCATCAATTGACGAGGTAAATGTTGCTCATAAGCCTACTCATGCCTATAACTTGGAAGACCAATTGAAGATGAATGCAAACAAGATTAGGGTAGCCACGAGACATTATGATGATACATTGGTATTAGTGACAAATTATTGTTGGACAAGTGCAGTGGCACATGACAGTTTGGGAAGAGAGCCTTCACTTGTTGATTTTTAAATCCTTAGAAAGGCATTGGTTGAGATAAAATCTAACTACCTACGCCTCCTTTCAAATATAGATCACCTACTCATGCTTGCTGAGATATATCATGATGCACTAGTAGGGAAAGAGGAGGAAGTTGACAGGCTTATTTATGAGCTTGAGATTTCTCAGGAGTCATTGAAGAGCACTCAAATGGCCCTTCAAGAATCAGAGTTGTAGGTCGAGAAACTTTGAATGGAGTTGATTTGTGTACAATCTTCTATCGAAACCATCACACAAGAGGATGTTAGAGGCATTCATGATTTGATAGAGTAGCAACTTGTGATAGTGGAGCACAAGGAGCACCTGGATGAACTGACACTTGTAAAGTAGTATGTTCTAGAGGTTTATGATTATATACCCTTAGGATGTGGAGACAAATATATTTCAAATGGGGATACATCCATCCGGGATCCAAGTTTAGATGACATGAGTGGAGTGGATACTGGAGACCTTGGTTGGCATTAGGATACAATTGGGGTTTTCAATCATTCACCGAGTGTGAAGGATGGCTATGGCGTTGACAGGGTGATTGACTCAATGACTAAACACTCACATTCCTTCGCACTTCCATTAGAGTTCTAGTCAGTGCTAGTGGCGAGTTAGTTTGATGGAGGAGTGTGCAGACTTTGGTAGGTGTCTTAGCATATCATTCATGCATGGGGTTGTAGGGTGGTCAACATGCCCTAAAAAGAGTTATTCAGATGGGATGGCATTCATATGCCACCAAATAGAGCAATATATGGGGATGGTGTTCTTCCACTGATGTATTGGGTACAGGTGCCACCGAGGATTGGCATAATAGTGAAATCCCCATTAGCATGTGACGAGTCATGCCACTTAGGTCTACGAGGACAAGGAAGGAGATATGAATCACATCATAGTGGGCCCACTAGTAGGGTCATAGATACATTGGCGCATGCAAGATACTAAACAGTACAGGGTGCGTCAATAATAGGTAGTGATACCCAATGGGGTACAAGGATATGCCATGGTAGGCAAAGGAGTATGTTGATACATGGTTTTCTGTAGTGGTGTATGATGCTACGTAATGAGATCTTGGAGCATTGCTTTTGGGGAGACTAATTGAGTGGGGCATTGGGCATACCAGTGGGCTTAACTTACCCATGATCGATGAGTGGATGGATGAGTATCAAGGAGCATTACACTCCTCAAAGTTTGATCTTCAATTGGAACATCACCTGATTAGAGTCAGAGAGCAGGATGATCACAGGACTACCCTTGGGTATCCATATGGGTTCTTGATCACGCCCTTGGGATTGACCCATGCATCTGTCACTTTCCAGTTCTACATACTATATGTTGTTGTTCTTTGATGCTCTCATCATATATAGCAGAACACATGGCGGTCACCTTAGACAATTTGGCGAGAGACAATGCATCATGGACATGAGAATGACTTCCTAATTGAGGCATATGGTTGGAGCGCAAGTTGAGATATATAGGATTAGGGATGGCGTGACCCATTGCAGAGGTAGCGTATGTTTTGTCCTTGAGTACACACTTGGGAGATGGTTAGGAGAGAGTTGCATGACACACCTTCGACAGGAAATTTCGAGGCATTGTACGAGCATGGGGTACGGTCGATGGTAGGCTTCTTTTACAGGAGGGTGTGTGCGCTCCACGTAGTAATTGGGTACATCACTAGGGGATGTGATAACAAAGTTCGCTATGTGATTAGGCAAGAGTAGGGAAATTTAGCATGTGCCAAATTGATTCATGATACATGGTGTCCGTCTATTAGTTGCATACAAGGATCTGAGATGAGGCATGAATGGGCTCCATCAATTAGCAATACCTCACCACAATAGTCAATTATGATCAAAGTGGTTTAGCGACAACATGGCAGTTTCTTCTTGAGGTTAGCATGGGACCCTGGCATTACAGGGCTTGATAGCTCAACTACCCTTATTGATGAGCTGGTCTTCATATGGGAGGATCACTCAAATCTTCCATGGGACCTTAGTCTTGTAGAGAATGTTTCAATTCTTAGCGACTCGTTCATATTATGGAGCACCTCACAGGCTGATCCAGGTGGATATCGGTGGCCACCTACCAAGTCCACCTAGACCCCCACCATTGTCTTTCTTAGCATTTTCAGTTTCCTTAATTGTAGCACAACTTACTATTTTTAGCAGTTTTTCGGGTCCTGAACTTCCGGAGCCGTTTTGAGGCCCTAAACTACGTTTTTTGGGGAATCCGTGGGCAACATGGGTCCATGGAATGGATCGATGTTGCTCGTTCCAACAATGATAGTGCTCGGATATATCTTTCTAATGAGCTATTGTACGCTTCAAACGGAGATCATATGCGAAAGTTACGACCCCGGGAAGTTGATGTACCAACTTACCCCCAAACGGGGCCCACAGTTTGGCGTTTCATCTCCTAGGGTTAGGTTTTGGAATGTTAAGGGTTTTCATTGTTTCTCAACAATAAATAGGCCTTCGAGCCTCATTGTAACACAGTTCAGAGGCATGTAGCCATCACATCTCTTCTCAGAGATAAGCTACCATCGCGCTAGCTAGTTTATTTCCATTTCTGATTGTAAGCCTATTTCAGTATTTTCCATTAATGAAATGAAGTATTATTTCCGCTGCATATTTGTGTATATGGTTATCTCTGTAATTTGTTGCGTTCCTGTTTAAATCCGGATCA
>APFE030362061.1:0-13451 GCA_000404065.3 Pinus taeda
ACATATTCCAGGTATTTTAAAATACTTGGAATACACATAAATGAATGTGTAGCCTGTCCGGTTGCATTGGGTTCTGTGCGCGGCTGGCAGATTTTTAAAAAATTTGATAATCTCTACGGCTACGGTTACTTTGGGCTCTGTGTAGGCGGATTTGAAATTGGGAAAAAAAAATTTGATAATCTCTACGGCTATTTGGGCTCTGTGTCGGCGGATTTGAAATGGAAAAAAAAAATCCATAATCTCTACGGCTAAGGTTACTTTGGGCTCTGTGTCGGCGGATTTGAAATTGGGAAAAACTGCATTTGAAATCTTACACTTAGGCAGCAATTGAAAAATGAATAGAGCAACAGCAAGCTTGGCCTACAGAAGACAAAGGAAGAGCAGAGAGTGGAAGATGGTGTTCAAGGTTGGCCAGAAGATGGTGTTCAGGCTTGGCCGACAGACAGAGGAAGAGCGGAAGATGGTGTTCAGGCTTGGCCGACAGACAGAGGAAGAGCGGAAGATGGTGTTCAAGCTTGGCCAGGAGATGGTGTTCAAGCTTGGCCGACAGACAGAGGAAGAGCGGAAGATGGTGTTCAGGCTTGGCCCACAGACAGAGGAAGAGCGGAAGATGCTGTTCAAGCTTGGCCAGGAGATGGTGTTCAGCCTTGGCCGACAGACAGAGGAAGAGCGGAAGATGCTGTTCAAGCTTGGCCGGGAGATGGTGTTCAATCTTGGCAGAGTGGAAGAGTGGGCTTGTTTAGACGGGCTGCTAAGCCCAGATGGAGATTGGACTGAAGAAATTGGGTAGTAGAGTAGAACAGATTTTGGGTTTGTTGGAGAAGAGTGGAATTCTGTGTTTTAAAATTCTTTGGATTTTAATATTTTTGGTTTTTTTAGCATGGCCATGCTTATTTGTTTATATTTTGAATTTTGTTTGTGATTTTTAGTTTATTTATTTATTTGGTTTTTGTTTTGAAATGGTTTGTTGATTTAGATTTGGTTTGTTTGCTGCTTGTTTGGTTCTGGCTTGAGAGGTCACTATTAGCTGGTTGGGATCAAGAGGGAGAGTGAGGCTGCAAAGAATATTTGATGGTGGAAATTGAGAAGGTATACACTATTGAGACGTCTAGAGCTACAGATCTCGGAGGTACCTCGACAGCCAATGAGGCCTCTCTCTCGGGTATTGCTTCTTCTCCCCCACTGGTTCATAATCTTATTAATTCTATGTCTGTGCTTGAAATGAATGAAACTGTTAACCATCACACCTCTATGCATACACTGAAACTTGAGAGTGCAAGCTCCCCGCCGTCATTGTCGATTCCAAATCTGACGCCTGATAATCCTAAGTGCGCAAACCGTATCCCCTCCCCTCGGCACGTTCTCTGTGTTGGGGCCTTCGCCGCTCCCTTCCTCTTCTGCCGAACTGTATAACCTTCGTCCTAGGGGCTGTGAGGGCGGCTCTCTTGAGCAATTTGGAGGTCTTGGCATGCTCTAACCTTCCAAGACAGGGGGGAAGACCAGAGGGCGCAAATCTTTAATTACAAAAGCTAAACTCAAGGACAATCTAGAAATAACAAAGGGGAAGTAGAAATAAATTAATGGGGTCTTTACAGCAAAATGTCGTTCGGAAAATGTTGCACAGTGATGTTTCTATCTTTTAACTGCAACAGCCTGGCCAACCCATTAAAAAAAATTGCCCTCAAGAACCTGTTCATTCTGTCAAGATTGACATTATCATTCTGCATTATTTGAATTTTTAAATTACAATGTAATGTATTGTCTAATGGATGGATGAGTATTAACATTTTATTGTTTTTTTTTCTTTGCTTTAGGCTAAGTTGTCCTATTTCCTCTTCAAGTGCAGAGGGAGGAAGAATATATGACCAGGAAGAATGAATTATACCACCAGTTAAAAGTGGCTGAAAATACAGATGCTGTGCAGGTGAGCATTAGCTTTTGGTTTCTTTCATATTTAATTAATTTTTTTAATTGAAGGTATACTAAATAACATTAGGGTTTAGATACATATGGAAAATTTTCATAATCTTTGATGTTTTTTTGGGTCTTATTTTTTAGTATATTTTTTTGAAGAGGGTTATTGATGCTAATTAGAAATTTGTCTATTCATAAATCTGAAGAAGATTTTAGGGTTTTTAAAAAATTTCTTTTAGAAATTGTTTGTAGATGTTCAACATGCGAGTAAAATCTTATTTCAATTTTATTATAATTGTTTTTCTCCTTGCATGTTGCAAACATGTTTTGGTCATTTTTATTTATGGTTTAGATACACCTGTACTTTGCAAGTAAAGGTTGAGAAATTTCTCATAATCTTTGATGTTTTTCTTGGTTATTCAATGTCTTTGGGTTTTATTTTTTTTGGTACTAGTTATCTTCAATAGGGTTATTGACGCTGATTAGTGCCAGAATAAAGAAGGGTAATGCTTAAATCTGAAGAATTAAGAATTTGGGAATTTGGGGTTTTAGAAATTTTCTTTTAGAAACTGATTATTTATGTTCAATATGTGAGAAATTTTATTTGAATTTTATTATAATTCTTATTCTCCCTGAATGTTGTTGCACACAGATTTTGGTCATTGGCCATTTTTAGAGAAACACCAAAAGTTGGGAAAATTTTCATAGTCTTTGATATTTCTCTTAGATATTCAATGTCTTTGGGTTTTACTTTTTTGGTATTGGTTATTGTTAATAAGGATATTGATGCTCATTAGTGCCAACAAAAAGCAAAAAACCCTCTGATGCTTAAATTTGAATAAGAATTTGGGGTTTCTAGAATTTTTCTTTTAGAAACTGTGTGTAGATGTTCAATATGTGAATAAAATTCTATTATATTTTTTTTTCTCCTTGCATGTTGCAAACAGATTTTGGTTATTGGTAGTTTTTTTATTTAGGCTAGTGACCCACAGTCCAAGCCATGTTTAGCTTATAAACTAACAGGTTGAGCTTATCAACTAATACATATTTTGGGGTGAGATTATTAAACATTAAGTGACCTCTAAAAGTCTATTAGTGTTAGCATAAAACCTTCTAATGGTGAAACCCAAAGAAAATTTTGGGTTTCTAGAATTTATTTTTTTTAGACACTGTTTGTAGGAGTTCAATACTTAAGTTAAATTTTGATTCCAATTCTATTATAATTCTCTTAGCTCCTGCATTTTGTAAACTGAATTTGGTCATTGGAGGTTCCCTATATAGCTGAGTGACCCACAATCCAGGCCATGTTGAACTTACAAGGTAACACACATTTGGGGTGAGATGATTAACCAATCAATGACCTGTCATATTCATCAATCTCCATTTATTAGTTTTCTTAACAGCAAAGCTATTTTAGGGAGCATGGATAGACTTACTAGTCCTAGAGAAACAATGGTTGGTATGCCATCTAAGATGCATGGAATGAGTCTTTCCAGGCCACCCATGCATTAGATTGCATTAGATGGAAACACACCTGTAATAGTCATATTCATCAATCCCCATTTATTAGTTTTCTCAACCAGCTTGAGCAACCCTATTTTAGGGAGCATGGATAGACTTACTAGTCCTAGAGAAACAATGCGTGTATGCCATCTAAGATGCATGGAATGAGTCTTTCCAGGCCAGAAGTGCATTAGATTGCACTAGATGGAAACACACTAGGTAAGAGAAATGGATAGCTTAAAAACTTAACCCTAGTGAAAAGTAAAAGGTTAGTGCATGAAAGAGTTTACCAAAAAAAATTCACCCATGTATTCTTTTACCCTCCTTCTATAATATCCACCATAGCTTTCGTGGACACCTCTTATCCCAACTCATAGTGCATCTCTTGCTAAAATGAACAAAGAAAATGTAAAAAGGTTTGCACTGTTTGAACATTTTTAATTCTACTATTTAAATTTTTGTGACCACATAGGAACATAGGAGCCTTTAACATATGTATATGGGTAAAACTAACTATCCCTTCACTATGTTGACAGTTATAATATAGGAGCCTAATGTATATGGTTACCTTCACTAGTTAGATTCCTTTTGTCTTTTAATTTTTTCTAATTGATTTAAATTGTATTCTTAAAATTGCTTCACAAAGAACCATTAAATTGATTTAAAATGTAACCTTAAAGCTACTTTAGGAATGAGCTAGTAATAGATCTTAAAGGTGTCAAAAGTCCACTAGTAAGGTAGATGAAACATGGAGCCAGAAATGAGCATGGATATAGGTGGATGGTGTAACCTAGTAATCAGTTGTAACCCACTCTTGTGAACCTTTTTTCCTTAATTTATCTTAAGAGGTGCCTTGGGTCAGTATTATGAGCCATCTGGGTTAGTTTTCTACTTTCTATCCCTTTGTTGGGGTTCTCCATTCAAACTAAGGGAAATAAATGTAGAAAGTAAAGTGCCAATGAAAAAGATATGTCCATGAAGCTATGCTATGCAAACAAATACAAATACTTGCGTGAGGGTCAGCGCCCTTGATTACTTCAAGGCAGTGCCCCCAGCACAGGTAGGTAAATATAGACGCCTACGCTGGGAACGAACTAGTTTGTTATAATAGCTTGTGGTAACAAGGGCCGTTAGTTTGTTATTTATTATATGCCTAGTTAGACTTACCTGGTCACCCCTATAGTTTTCCGAACACATTCCTCAGAGGGCCCTAAAAAAATTCAGAGCTCATTCCTCACTATAGTTTTCAGAACACATTCCTCACAGGGCCCTAAAAAATTTAGAGCTCATTCCTCACGTGGTCCTAAAAAATAATGCAGGTGAGGTGGGTGGTAAATGTTAAGGGTCGTTACTTGCATCTTCGTGTTGAACTGCAGCCCTGTTCCGGATTTTGCTTTGTTCTTGCCTGTACTACCCAGTAAGGTAATAGGCTGTGCAATAACCTCGTCCGCCTCTTGCCCAGGGTTGCTCAAGGTCTTCTCAGGGGGCCAAGCTTATGGGTTGGCAATAGGTCTTGTGATTTGTGCTTATGAGTAGTTGAGGGTAGGCTCTTAGAAATGGTGTCATGCAGGTTTACCATTTCTTATTCCCTCTTGATCAATCTACTATGAACATTTTTTGGCTATAATAACTCATATAAGGGTGTTTTTTATTACCAAACATTTTTGTGCCAGCTGCTCATATTAGCTCGTTTTTTATTTCAGGCTCAGAGATTGCAGCCCAACTAATGGAATTGAAATGGTAAGGATGTCCATGTCAAGTGAATTAAATTGAAATCATAACAACATTCCCTATCAAAATTCTTTGGAAAGCTAATAGAGTAGATGTCAATTGCAAAACATATGCCAACAAATGTTTTTGCTATGTTGTAACTTTGAATTATGAGGTGTAGAGGTGAGCCAGAAAAGAGACCTCCTGTTATTATTGTTAGGGGACTTGCCTTTAGGTGGCTGATATTGTGTGAGAAAAAAGAGGATATTTAGTTGTTCAAGGATTTCTATTAGTTTTCTTTTACTTTTACTGCTCTGCATAATCTCATGCATAATCTCATGTATCCCTGTATATATTATAGTTTATTACTTTTGATCTAATGTGAAATGCATGAGGAAATTTATAAAGGGCAGATTTCCACTGTGCATCACATTTATTTATTTTGAATTGGATTTGAAAGAATATTTAATTAATCGTATTTTGTATTTATTGTATAAAGATAAAATTGCTATTAAACATTCAACTTTCTTGTGATAGGAAACAGATGGAGAGCACATATGCAATAAGGTTTGACAAAAGAGTAACATCTTTTTGGGGATTTGGAAGGTAAGAAGGACTTCTGCACAAGAATGTAATCCAATTCATGATTTAGATCAATAGAATAACAGTGAGATTTGAAAGAATATTTAAGTAATTGTTTTTGTTTTTATTAATGGACAATAAAATTGCTACTAAATATTTAATTCTGTTGTGATATGAAATAGATAAATGGAAAATGTTCTTTACAAGAGTGAGGCATTGTCAGAGACAAGTTACATGCAGAGGGGAGGTTGATGGAAGGTCCAAATGATATAGGAGTAGCAAGTAGATGATGTGTAATTGGTTAAGACAGTTATATTATATTAATGTAAAGAGGGAAAAGGAAAAGAACTATAATAAGCATACAATAAAGCATTTTGGTCTAGAGAGGGGTTTGGCCCTTCTAGAAACCTTCATGGATAGCCATGGCCAAAGCTATCATGGAGGAGTGTCTGTTTTTATTGTGTTTCTCAAGCTTTGGGGTTTAGTTTTTAAATTTTTTATTATTTTCTATGCCTTTGGTTTTGAAAATTCTAATCTTAAATTTATTTCTGCCATCATTTTATAATAACAGTTTTTAAAATTATTTATTTTGAGCTAGAGAGATTAATAATAAAATTTTATTATTTTTAATGAAGTGCTTTTTTTTCATAATAATTTTATAATAAAATTGCTAACAAAATATTACCTTAATTTTATTTTATATAAAACTTTTGATATCTTTATTTTTCAACCTCACATTTCAAAATTTAAGCATTTTAAAACATGGATATGTAGTATTAAAATTTCCCATCTCAAAATGTAAATCTTATGAGAAGCATTTAACTAATAACCCTAATTAAAAGTACATTAAAAAAATTTGGGTGTTTGATAAATCTACAATCTCATTTTTAATAAAACTAATTCTCAAAGTTATAAAATCTATACAAGCACATTTTTACATGCCAACGACATTCATGAAAATCACATCTAAAAATTTCAATGTTTGATGAATTGGACACTTGTACAATTTAATTTTCAATTCCACTACTTAAAACTTGATGCTAATACACAAAGTTACAAACTCCAATGACATTCATGAAACTCGTTTGTGAACCTTCTACAACCTATATATTTAATAAAGGAGAACATTATAACTAGAAGCTTGAATCTATATATTTGTGTTGTGTAGTGTTAATGCTAATGTCAAATGTTATGCTATAGTTGTTGTTGCTGTGTGTATAGGGCAATACACTTAACAGTCTGAAAAACACACACTTTTATTGAATTCATATGATATTTAATTTCTACTTTAGTTTTATCAAAATAATTTAAGTACTTTTCATGTTCTACCCAAATAAGCTCAAAAAAAGTTGTGTTTCATTAATGGTATGTTGAACAATAAATTTTTGAAGAACATGTGATTTTTGTATGAGATTTTCAAATATAATGTCCATTTTTTATTTTAATATATTATAATGATGAGTTTTATATGGGTAATTTGTATTTCAAATTAATTTACATCCATTTTCACATCATTGTATGATATCCAAGTATATAATTGTAAATTGAACTATACTATTATGAAGAGTTTTCCCCCCTTCTTTTTTTATTTTATATGGGAAGAGTGTTTTAATTTTTAATTGTAATGATCCTTGTTTTTTTTTTGTATGCATTTTTTGTGTTTCAAGTTAATATAAATACATATTGAATTTTTTTATCCTCTAGACATGCATTTTTAAATTTATTTTGTATTTTATAACATCTTATTTTATAAATGTTTGGGATTTCCATCAAATATTTAAATGCCAAATTTTCAACTAATTTATATCTATAATATAATGTATTTTAAATTAATTTAAGAGCTTGCATTTTAAAACTTAATAGTGTATTTTATTTTCCATGTTACAACTACATGTTAAAATTCCATATAATTAATGATAATGAACTCTCAAAAGTTGAACATTTATACAAACACTTTCATAATTGCTTTTAAAGGTTTTTGCCCTTTGTTTGGTATTTAATTTTGAGTTTCACATTTTAAAATTTGATGCTTGTAGGCACATATTTATATATATCAATAGCATTTAAAATTTCTGTGTGTTTGATTAAGATGTACATCTAAATTACAAAACTAGTAAAAATTAAATATCTTAAAGAAAGTAATTTTTTATTTTTAATTTCTTTATATAAAACAAAAACTTTTAATTTATATGGTTTGTTATATTTAGTGTTTTATTTTGTACCATTTTAATGTTTTAAATAAATGTTGTGTTGTTCCTATTTGGTTATAGGTGTAACACTTAAGTTTAAAATAATGTAAGTACTTGGAAATTTGATGTTTGAGAGAGAAGTGAATGTTTAAAAAAATGGTGTATTGTGTTTGTATGATGTTGTAATTTTATATTATATATTAAAACTATGTTAGTTTATTAAAAGAATGTGTGAATTTTAGTTGAATTTTCAATTAATTCTGTTGTTATTTTGTATTGTATATTGTGTATTTTTAATTAATTTAAATAAGTGTAATTTAAATAAGTGTATAGAGTTTGTGCATTTTAAAATGATCTAAATATATTGAAATTCAATAAATGTATTTGATTGTATCACATTTAAATTTTATAATTTTAAATTGCATATTATGCCATGCCCTCACCAAGGAGATTTTTCATGAAATATCTAGATATAATAAATTGACAATTTATGTTTTACAATACTATAAGATAATGAAATTACTTGGAAATTTGATGTTTGAGAGACATGGACCCTTTAAACAAAAAAAAATTAGTGTTTGTATGATATTATAATTTTATATTGTATATTAGACTATATTTGTTTATAAGAAAAGGATGTGTCATTTTTTCTTGAAATGTTTAAATTTTTAATGAATGGTGTTGCTATTTTTGTAGGGGATATTATATATATTTTGAATTAAATTGAATAGGTGTGTGAAATTTGTGTATTTTAAAATAATTTAAATACACATTGAAATTCGATGTTTGGGGGAGTGAGTTGTTAACTAAAATGTGTTTTGATTTTATGACATTTAATTCTATAATTTTAAATTGCATATCCACCTATACTTTCAGTGGTACTTTAAGATTTTTACTGAAATGTTTAGATATAATTGAAAAAAAAATGTGTATTGTTTGTAATGTTAATTATAATTTACATTGTATGTAGACTATATTTGTTAGAAAAAAAAAAAGTGGAATAATTTTCTTTAGAATGTTTCAAATTTAATTAATTCTCTTTGTTTATATGTGTGGAGAATAATTGATTTGGAATAAATTGATTACTGCTTTAAAAATGTGTATTTTAAAATAATTTGAGAAGATGGTTTTGGTAAAGACTTTAAAAAAAAAATTGTAATTGATTGTATGAAATTTAATTGTATAATTTTAAATTGCATATCCAACTATCTTTTCCCCAATAATTTCTCTTCTTTCCAACAAAATTTTACATATAATAACTCTTTGTTCCACAATAGTTTAAAATAATGAGAGTACTCGGAAATTTGATGTTTTAGACCCATAAGAGGTGGAGTATTAATTGTATTTTGAATTAATTTGATTACTTGTGTAAAATCTGTGTATTTTAAAATGATTTTTGAAAGATGATGTTTTGGTAAAGTGACTTGTAAAAAAAAAAATTGTATTTGATTGTATGATATTTAATTGTATAATTTTAAATTGCATATTCAACTATCTTTTCGGGAATAATTTCTCTTCTTTCCATTAAATGTTTACATATAATAACTCTTTGTTCCACAATAGTTTAAAATAATGAGAGTACTTGGAAATTTGATGTTTTAGACCCATAAGATTTAAAAAATTTGTATTGTGTTTGTATGATATTATAATTTGATATTGTATATTAAACTATATGTTTTAAAAAAATATGTTGATTTTTTTCTTTGAAATGTTGTAAAATTTTTAATTAATTCTCTAGTGATTTTTTATGTCAGTCTTTATATGTAATGAATTATTTCAACTTAAGTTAACACAATACATTGAAATTTTATGTTTGGGGATAAATTGTGAAACAAAAGTTTAGATATAATAAATTAGCAATGTGTGTTTTACAAATGTTTAAAATAATGCAAGTACTTGGAATTTAGAAAAATGAACATTTAAAAAATTTGTATTGTATTTGTATGATATCATGATTTTTATTGTATATTAAACTACTTTTGTTTATAAAAAGAATGGGTGAATTTTTCTTCAAATGTTTAAAGTTTTAATTTATTGTACTCTCATTTTTGTATGCTATATTATATTTACTTTGAATTAATTTGAAAACACTTGTGTAGGATTTGTGTATTTTAAAATAATACAAATAAATTGAAATTTGATGTTTTTGGGAGTGACTTGTAAAAAACAAAAATTCATTTGATTGTATGACATTCAATTCTATAATTTAAAATTACATATTCGTTTATGCTTACACCAATAGTTTCGGATCTTTTCATGAAATTTTTAGATACAATAAATTAATGCTTTCTATTTTACAATAGTTTAGATTAATGTAAGTACTTAGAAATTTGATGTTTGAAAGACTTAAAATTTTAAAAATTTGTATTTTATTTGTATGATATTATAAGTTTATATTGTGTATTTCACTGTATTTCTTTATAATAAAGAAATGAGTTTTTATTGACATGTTTTAATTTTTAATTAATTATGTCCGGGAGTCTTGTATTCTATATTATATGTGTTTTGAATTAAGTTGAATACTTGTTAGAATTTGTGTATTTTAAAATAATTAAAAGAAATTTGATGTGAAGGGAGTGATAGAATAAAATAAAAATGTATTTGATGGTGACCATTTAAATCTATACTTTAAATGATAATGCCTTACACAATGCTTTCCCTTTTTTCATGAAATTTTTAGATATATTAAATGTATAATTTGATTTTTTTTAATTAAAATTATGTTGTTGTAAAGTATTAGACATCTGTTTCGTCATGGAGGTGGATATCAAGAGTACCCATAAGGTTGGGAGGCTAGCTCACACTCACATGCTTCTAGTCTCAATCTCAAGGAGGTTGGTTGGGGTGGCCAACCCCTATTCGACCATCATGAGCATTTTGGTGTGATAGTTGAAGAATATATGAAGTTCTTCACCTAGTCTCTACAACTTGTTATGACGTTACATACTTCCTCCTAATAGGTTGGACTATTTGTGGGGTCTTGCAACATCGAGGGGTTTGTGCACAACAAATTTCATGTAGCCATTAGGAATTGGTTTGGTTTTGTTTGTTCTTTGGACTAGTCTATGGATTAGTAGTTTGGTGCTAGAAATGGCCAATTAATGGGTAACTTTAGAGACTTCTCATTGAAAATTGTGGCTTCCTCTAGAGTTGGTGTTGTTGTTGTTGTTTTTAGGTGGCCCTCTTCGAGTTTGGAGTTAGTGAATATAACTATCCTTTTAGTGCAAACATTTCTATTGGTCTTGATTTTAGTGCTTTACTCCTTGTATTACCCTTCCTTTTGGCCTCCTCCACAGTCTTAATTTGTGTTGTCCTTACAACATTTAGATATCCCCCCCAATATTTGTGATGAGATTGGCCATCTCTCTACCCTTAATTTTGAAAGTAGAAGTTTCTTATTAAAATCTAATTTTATCGTAAGCTTGTAAGTAATATATAGTTGAATTTGTTTATTTTTTTTAAGTGAATTTATAGAGATTTGTGTTAAAAAAAATCCATATTGTAAGGCCAAAACCTTTACATTTTCCACTCTTCCTTATGCTTTTGAGATTGACCATAGCCCCAACCCTCCAACTAGTTCCCCATCAAACAAATACTTCAATCCCTTCCCACCTAAATATTCTTCACAAAAACCCCAAACTATCAACATATTTACATTCCATTTTCCTTTATATTTTTATTTTGATCTATAATGACTTCTTGTGTTTCTTGGAGAATTATTTTTTTTCTTCCTTTCTTCCCAACTCGAATCCAATAGACATTTTCTGCAAATTCCCTAGTGGTTCTTCCTTAAATGCAAGGTACTTTTAGGTATTTTTTTTCAAATATTTCTCCTCCACCTTATGTGCTGGATAATTTTCATTTTCAGCAAGATAGGTAATCCATTCTCCATGAGGGGTTTTTTGTTTTTCTACGAAAGTTTCATTCAAGGAATCCTCGCTAGCAAGTGGAGGATCCACACTGGCAAGCGAATTTCGGTTCTTAAATTTTTTTGGGGCCACTTCATTTTCTTGCACTCAATGTGCTTCTTTCATGTCTTCTCGTTCTTTCTTTCTCTCAAGGTCTTCTTCTTTAAATATCATATGGTGGTAACCTTGTGCACCTTCCCACCATTTGGGCCTTTGGGGTTTTTTTTCTTTATTCTGAGGATGCTTGGGGCAATTTTTAATTACATGTGGTGTTTCATAGCATTCTCTACATCGAAATGATATGTTCCCATAATCGAGCTTTTGGAACCAAACATGGTTTGGAGCCATCAAATAAAGCTCTCCCCGAAAAACCCTTGTTGAATTCCATCCCCACACAAATTGTAGCTTTGCATTTTTGTTTTTTATTTTTATTAATAGGACGGCCACGATAGAATTTTCCCACCACGTTAGCAATGGAGGAAAGCTATGTGTGACTCCAAAAATCCAAGGAAAGGTTCGACATTCTTATCGAGACCTGGGTGGAAGAAATCTATTTTGTAAAAGGATCGAAAGTGGAACACCATTGCTGAATGGAGAGGCTAGTGCTCCCCGAAAACCATCTTCGAGCTTCACATGCAGCCTTCTTGTCTCCAATCATTTCAAAAACCAACGAGTGAAGAAACCTCGTGCCATAAAGTAAATATTCAACTCGTCCGTCGAAAGGGGATTCCATGTCTTAGAGACCCATTTAGGGAGATCGAAAAGGAGGGACAATAACCCATAAAACCTGCAAACCAAACCATTCCTCGAAAAATACTTTTTGTAGAAATTTTACCTGTAGAACAAACCGATATATGCAATGTCCTAAAGCATAATACTTATTCTACTTCTACAAAACATTAAGCGGAAGCATAATAGAATTCATGAGCAACATCAAGCAGAAACACGCATAACTCATCAAGAAAAATAATCACACATTAACACAAGATATATCGAGGGGAAAGCACCAGCGTAAAACCCCAACCATTTATTATCCATCAAGTGGAAATCCTCTTCAACATACAAAAAGAATTAGCTGAATAGCTATCCTGCGCTCTCTATACTCTCATGATCTTCAATGAGAAGATGAAAATAATGGACTACCTAGGCCTCAATATATAGGCCACAAGTCCTCCAATCTCCTATAATAGATCCTTCTCCATGCAAGGAATACTTACTAGAAATATCCAAGCATATGATAGTATATTTTCCCACATCTGATCTCAACTGGGTCTCTGACAGAACTGACATGCAACAGTTACCTATGAGTGAATCCTCAATTATCTAAAATAATAGTTGTCACATGCATGCAAACATGAACAAACTATATTTTATTATTTTAATACCCTGTTAAAATAATCTAATTGGACTTGACTAGTTAGAACTAAGTCCACTGATTCTCTCATTATAGAACTCATACTTACTTCCTCAATCAGTGGAAGAAATTAAGGATAAATTCCTAAATTTGTGGGACAACTCATGTGCACCCTCACAAAGAGTTCAAATTCGAATTTCCTTAACTAATTAACTCAACTAAATTAATTAATTAATATTTCCTACTGCTGTTAAGACCATAATTAATTTTACCTCCTATAGATAGATTAGG